>CM060947.1:159915598-159944653 GCA_030765055.1 Mantis religiosa | reverse complement strand
GTTGCTTGGTTTCTGTTCCAGCTTTGGGGCATTCCTGTTTTCCCTCCTATGCACATACACACTCTCGGAAAACCACCCCAAAAGGAGTTCGGCCAGGCAGTGTTTGACTGAGAAAGACTTCCACAGCCCTCTACTCTAGTTTAGTCGGAAAGGGAGACCTAGGACTTCTGATATCCCACTGCCATAGCACAGGTTGCTTTCCGCTGCTAGTTATCATCACCAAGTGGAATTCCTATGGCGAGCGCATTATGAATTGGATTCGTCTTGACATCACTTTGTCTGCGGTGTATCCATAATGTCGCCTAGCTGATCTGTGTTGTCGTGATCAGAAAGTGCAATGGAAAACTCACCCGGTGATTTGAGTTCGCTTGGTAGTGAAAGTGGGCAGCGTCTCCCTAGTGCAAGTAATCTGCTAGAGTGTACCAGTGTCTTCAGCAAGTGCAGTGTTTTTCCAGGGGTGATGTTGTGAACGAGTCAATCAGAGAGTGTGATATGTGATCCTATTTTGTGTCCTTGTTTGCAGGATTATGTCTGCATTAGGGGGCATATTGAGCCAACCACTCACTTCATTATCAGCCGGGTGGTGTAGCCTTGAGTTGCCGTTGTACTTTTTAAGTGCCTGACGGTGCTGTGTGCATGTGACGAACTTTGCTCAGAAGAGGGCTTTTACCCTTGAGTCAGTTGGTGCAAGTGGCTGACCTGGCCAGTGAAGTGGTAAGTGGCAGATATGTAATATGTAATAATTTGTTTCTTTCTTAAATGTGCCTTTAGTTTCTGGCCTGGTGATTTGTGCTCGTGAGAAAAGAGAACTGTTTTATAAATTAATGTCTTGTTGGGACCTAAGAAGGAATCAAAAACAAACTAAATATGTGTGACGTATATATGTATATTTCCTTGATTGAGTAGATTACAAGATAATTGTCAGGGAATATTAAGCTGTATATAACGAAGGGGTGAAATAAAATAATCTTAAATCAGATCCACTAATATTTTTGGTCCGGCTTACGTAGTAAGGGTCACACTACCTTGTCATAGATGTTGCCATATACCTTTCTCCATTCGATCCATTGGTTCCTTGTTGCCTTGTTCCAGTCATCCCATCTCATTTGTTAAAAATTTTGCGGGGCTTCCGTCTGACGAGGTTCGGCACACAGAGGTGGGAGCATTGCTGGGAGAGGTGTGTAGTTAAAAGGAGACTAAGTTGAAAAATTTAAAAATTCTGAAAAAATGTCTTGTATCTTTATTAGCCGGAAACTTTTCAGACCACCCTCATACACTTTTTGCATCCGTTTGAACCATTTGTCAAAGCATTTATTCCAGTCTTCTCGAGACAGCTCCAAAACATGGATTTTGAAGGCATCAATGGTTTCTTATCCTGATGAAAGTGTTGTCCATGCAATTTATTCTTGATGTTCAGGAACAAAAAGAAGTCACTGGGTGCCAAATCAGGACTGTATGGCGGATGACCCATCACTTCAATTTTTTGAGCCTTCAAATACTCTGTTGCTAGATGAGATGTGTGTGCACTCATATTGCCTCGATGAAAAATGATTGTAGGTTCTTGCTGGGTTTCCTTACTTCAGCGAAGACATTCCGACAAACAAATGGTTGTATACTATTCAGCATTGACCGAATGAATACATACCTCTAAAGGCCCTGTTTCCACATGGGCAGTTTTGATGAGAAAGCAGACGACCATTTGCTTTGAAGTGCTTTGAATGCAAACAGCATTGTTGGTTTTGCTTCATCTTGGAACACCCATACAGTCGACTGCTGTTTACATTCTGGCTCATATGCATAGATTCATGAATAAAATTTTATATTCCTGACCTGTTTATTATATGATATGTTACAATATTAGTCTTTTGAGGTATCGCCATTGCATTTCTTGAGCATTTTTGCACACCAATTGACATGAGCATTTTTTTGAGATTGTGTTAAATTATGTGGGTTCCAACAAGAGCAAACCTGTTTTCGGCTAAATACTCATGCAATATTTTATATATGCTGGTAGGACTAATTGCCTAGGGTTGCCTCAATCTCAAAACATGTTGCATGGTGATCTTGCATTATTAGGTTTGGCACAGCATCAATGTTTTCTGGCACAGCAACTGATTTTGCACGACTTTCACAAACTTCATCATTTAGCGAATGGTGGCCATGATTTAATTCCTTTACAGTGACAAAGGATGGAGTTTCATCTCCAAATGTGGTAGTTAGGTTAATCGATTGATGCACTCTTGGCTTGATAATTCATGTCGAAAGTCGTAATAAATCAATGCACATATATTTTCATGAGTTAATTCCATTTTTTGTTGAGACTCAATTTTCAAGCTAATGTAAACAAAACACATGACACTCTTATTAATTTATAGATGAGACATATTTATTACACATAAGTAATAATTATTTTGCTTCACTGTGGTGTTCCAATATAGTTAAATCTCGATACATGACACTCTATTGACAAAATGTCTGAAGTAGATTATAGTCTACAACGTCAAACTTTCCACTGGAAACATCAGATGGCACCTACAACATTCAGGATTGCCAAGGCTCAAAATATCAATAGTGCCCCTCGTATGCTGCTTACCTACACCCAAGTGCACTCTCTGTGAAGATGTCATTCTGAATAAACAACTTCTCGTCACACACAAAGGCCTCAAACTTGACAACTTGCAGACTTTTGGCAGCGTGGATTTTTATCACAAGGAGTAAGGCTCATAAAAAAGTGATAAAATGGTGAGTAAAGTGAGTGAAATAAGTATCAATGAATTTTCGAAAGCATTTGGACACAAGGGAAATAATAGGAAAATCACGGATCAAGTAGAAAAGAAGATAACTACAACCCAGCATGATCACGTATCTATGTGCCGAGAAACCGAAGCCATTGCATCACTGCATACTATCATAGATATGGACTTAAAGGACTTAAAACGAGCTGAGGATGTTATAAGGGAAATAAAAGTGAAAACTGTGAACTGAAAAGGGAATTGTAGCAATTAAAGGCAGGTGCATTCAAAAATTCAAATCCAAAATAAAACCTTGATAGTGAAATTATGGAACAAAGTAACGGAATCATGGGAAAAGCAGATATTGTAACTGTGCCGACAGCAAATAAATTTCAAGTACTTAATGATGACGAAAATGATGGACATGGACATGGAGATTTGAGGATGTTAAAGTAAAACATGACATCATCAGTAAAAGAAAAACTCGTAAGAATAAGGTTAGGGGACTCAATCTTAAAATATGCCAGCAACGATTGCCTAAATAGAGGTTATGAGGTCTACTGCTTCCCGGACATTCAGATTGATGAACTCAGGAATGAAATGGAAGATATGGATCTGGAGATATTGTAGCAATACACGTGGGAACCAACAACATTAGATGCAGTGTTATGGCCGAAGAGATTATGGGTGAAATGATGGACCTTGTGGACAATATAAAAAATTGTAGTCCAGACACCAAAATAATAATCAGTGGAGTGCTATACAGGTGGGGTGTTTGCTGGAAACATGTGGTGAACATAAACAGGTAACTGGGCTGGTTATGCTCTATTTGGAACTCTGTAATGGTGGGCGGAAACTGCTGGTTCAGGGATGCAGATCGTGGCGGAGACGGTATCCATCTGAACAGAAGAGGTTCTATGAAGATGGGGAAATTGTTGTGTGATGTTATAAGCAGTTGTTTGGGAACCAACAACATTCAGGGTGATAAAGCGATGAGTGAAGAAAATAATAACCAGTGTCCAACGGCGATAAGTGAAGATAAAGTGATGAGTGAAGTAAATGGTAAGGTGAATCAGTGGTAATTTATGGAAACCAGGTTCACAAATATGGTAAGGTTATCAATGAGCCTAGGAAAAACATGGAGGAAGATGTACTGATGAGTTCAGATGACACAAATGCTAGAAAAGATGTGGCTGTCATATTATCTCGAGAAGATCTTGTAAGTACAGATGTCTCAGATGCTATAGATGATGTGGTTGAGTTATTACCTCAGGACTCAAAAAATTAGAATCGATTGATATGTATCATGTAATCTGTGTAGGAGTTACTGATGTTGGGAACTCTAAATCTAAAACTGTGATTGATGTGCCTAAAGTTGTGTGTTACTAAAAAAATTAACAGTACAACTGTAAATTCAGTAGATAAACTAGTAAGTGGATCGTGTAAGGGGGGAATTAGCAATCTAGGTAAGGAAGCAAATATACATAGCGTGGCTGACACAGCTTTGCATTCAATTAGCATTAAGAATGATTCATGTTTTAAGAGTAATTTTGATCTAATGTATCAAAATGTTCAATATGCTTCAAACAAAATCAGAAATTGAAATCATATTGCATGATTGTAAACCCAATATTAAACAATAGTGCTGACTGAACATGGTTTTGATAGAAATCAAATTAAATACTTTAATTTAATAAACTACAAGTTAGCAGCAAGCTATAGTTGAAAATCTCATAAAGGCAGAGGTGTAGCCATCTAAGTAAAGAGGGGTGTAAACTTCAGTACTTATAGGTCGCCAAGCACTAATGTAAATGACTTTCTTAAGGGATTGGAAAATCTTTTAAATAAATTTATATAGTAATAAGGAAAACATAATAATTATGGGGGATCTGAATATAAACTCGTCTGCTGATACAAAGGACTACAAAAGCTTAAAGGAGATTCTAAGTAGTTTTAACTCCGACTACATCCACTGCTATCGATTATGTAATAAGCAATCTAGATAATGGGAGCTACCAAGTGAGTGTGGAGGAGTTTTGTCTATCTGACCATTGTGCTCAAATATTATCAATATTAGACAGAAATACTGTTTCGAGAAATAATATATACACAACTAAAAGACAGACCAATGAAAAGAATCTAAGTATGCTTTATGAAAGTTTAAATCAAGAAAGCTGGGATCTAGTTTATAATGAGTAATAAAAAATGAGAACAATTTTTTAAAATCATAAACATACATCTAAATAAGACACGCCCAGTACGAAAGAGTAATTTAAATAAAAGAGGTGAACAATGGATTCAAATCCCTTTGGAATTAAAAAAAAAAACTCAGAGAACAAACAAAAGATGCATTTATTTTCTATTTATTTTCTACAAGGCTATTATAGTCTTGTAGCCTATAAAAATAAATATACAAACTTAAAAAACCAGTGCTCAAGTGCATTAATTAACCTATTAAAAAAATATGGAGATAATAGCAAACTCAAATAATAAAGTTAAGACTCTATGGAAGATTAATAAAGAAACCAGTATTAATAACAAAATGAGGGATAACATAATCTTAAACGAAAATGGCCAAATTGTAGAGAAAACACAAAACATTTACTGATTATGTAGAAAATGAAGCTAGCTACAGTGTAGCAATAAATATTATACAAATAAAAATATTTGCCACTTAGGCTTCACTTATCTGAACAAATTGTTGTTGATACTTCTTTTCAAATGGAAATCGATTTCATTAACAAATTGTTTGCGTCCTCAGTGCGGGAGCGCAAAAGATCTCCGTTTAAAACGGAGTTTACCTGTGGACTGAGGACTCAAACGATTTGTTTATGAAATCAATTTCCATTTGAAAAGAAGTATCAACAACAATTTGTTAAGATAAGTGAAGCCTAAGTGGCAAATATTTTTATTTGTGTAACACAAAACATTTGTAAACTCTTTAATAAACATTTTATTAATAATATAAAACACGAATCTAATACTGATAATAGTGTATCTGGAGCAACCCCAGGGATAGTATCATCCATTTTCTTGGAAGACACATGTGAAGAAGAGGTTAAAAAGGTTATAAAAAATAAAAAAATAAAGTTAGTTCTATGAAATTTTGCCTAAAATGACAAAGTATTGCAAAGATACTGTCGTGAACCTGTTATCTACGATAGTGCGGCTTGTGTAACAAAGAGCCAGTAAATAAAGATAGTGGAGACTTGCTGGCACAGATTAAGTTATGCTTCTGGAAGGTGATAGAAAATTCCATTTCTTGTTTGTTCCAAAAATCTCTCGAAGAAGGCGACGACTCGCCAAGAGTCAGTAACAAAAGTGTTGTAACGAGAGCTGATGTAAACAGGTGTAATCAGAATGCTGTTGTTATGATCATCGACCTTGGTAGATGCTGTGTATGTGATGTAATACGGCTACTGTGAGTGTATTTCTACACAAATAAAGAATGATTTGAATCTCTGCAAATTGGACTTTTAATTCTACGAACCCACAAAGTCACAATTGGTGTCAGGCAGTGGAACATTTGACAATGGACGCAGCATTGGAAAAGATTTTACAGAAAATTGAAGAAATGAAGGCGGCTAACGACAACATCACCGAGAGGATGATGGAAATGAAGGCCAAACTAACCTGGGAAATGAAAGCAGCAAATAATAGCCTGACCGCGGAACTAACAGAAATGAAGACGGCTATCGATAACATCACCGAGAAGATGGAAGAAATGAAGGCCGAATTAACAACGAAGACGGAAGCTGCAAATAGCAGCTTGGACGCGATGATGACCGAATTAACTACGGAAATGAAGGCTGCAAACGAAACCCTCGCCTCCAAATTTGAGGAGCAGTTGGCCGGCGTAAAGGAGGACGTCACAGAGTTGGGCGAGCGCGTCGAAGACCTGGCGAGCCATGTTAACGAGCTGGAGGGAAAGGCCGACAGCAACACAAAGTCCCTGAACGCCGTAGTGAAGGACGTCGTCGGCAGGCGGTTGAAGGATTTAAAGGTCGACGCGTCGGGACGCGATACAACATCTGCGCGCGTCAAACCTCCTAAATACGACGGCGCGTCAACTTTCGAAGTCTTCCGCCACCAGTTCGACACAGAGGCCAAGCACAAAAAGTGGTCCCCAGAGGAAGAGACTGCACAGCTAATAGCCAGCCTCCAGGGACGGGCCGCAGAAGTCCCGAACGCGGTCCAGACAGCGGCGGCGCCCAAGGACATCTGGGAGGCCCTGGAGAACTGTTTTGGAAACCACCGCTTAGCCGCAGCGTACCACAGCCAACTGAAGTCAAGGTCACAGCAGCCAGGGGAGACGCTGCAATAGTTCGCATTGGCAATCGAGCAGCTGGCCAGTAAAGCCTTAGTCGACCTCCCACCAGAGTTCGTATCTCGAGAGGCTGCATACATCTTTGTCGACGGGGTACGAGACACGGAGATTCGTCAGCGCATAATGCTCGGCGACTACAAAACTATCCACGAGGCGCTAACGGCAGCATTAAGGATGGAGGCGGCCAAGGTGACGTCTAACCCGACGTCGAGAACACGGAGTATCCGCTACACTGGAGACCGAAGACCAGCAGAGGGACGCCGGCGAAGACCAAGTGGCGTGTGCTGCGGGTGCGGCCAGCCGGGACACATGGAGAGACAACCGATACGAGGAAGAGCAGCCGGAAGAACGAGTAAGGCCCGGCGTGGCGAGGGATACGTCGGCGGCGCCGTGCCGCGTTCTCGTAGACACTGGGGAAGCCGAGACCGTCATTAGACCTGACATAACCAGGGGTTTGCCGACGAGGAAGCCTAGCCGACCATACCAGCTTGTGACGGCATCGGGCGACGCCTTGTCGATGGAGAAGGAGGTCCTACTGAAGTTGACCTTGGGACGGAGTGCCGTGCGTCTGTGGGTGTTCGTCGCGAAGGTGGCTGAGAAGGTGATACTGGGATTGGATGCCCTCAGGAGCCACGAGGCGACGGTCGATGTCGGCAGGAAGGTCCTGCAGAAGAGGTGATACTCCGGCAACACGAAGAGCACCTTGGAATCTGCAGGGTCATCTTGAAGGAAGACGTAGTTGTCCCCGCGCGAAGCGAGGTGATCGTGACGGCGCGACTGGAAGGCCAGCGAACCAGGAACATTATGCTGGACCAGAAGACGCCTGTGCACGGACTCTGTGTAGCCAGGACATTATTGCAGTGCCGAGAGGAGCCAGTGAGGCTGCTCAACCTGGCAGAAACCGATCACGACATCCAGGCCGGAACGGAGCTGGGGACGTGCGAGCCCGTTCTCAGCGTAACCGCAATCGACAAGACACAGGAGCCGGTGCCGACACAACACCTGGAGCCCCGGCTGGAAGGCTTACTGGAGAGGGCGGCCGACCACCTGACCGTAGAACAGCTGGAGAAGGTTCGACAACTGCTGAGACGATACCAGCGCGTCTTCAGCCAAGGCGACAGTGACTACGGCCGCACGTACAAAGTGCTTCACCGCATCGACACCGGAGACGACCGGCCTATTCGGCAACCACCTAGACGAGTTCCGTGGCAAAACAAGCGGCGGTACGGGATATGCTAGATGACTTGAAATCCAAGGGAGTGACTGAAGAGTCTGACAGCCCTTGGTGTTCCCCTGTAGTTCGGCTGACGAACAACGGCGAGCTACGCTTCTGCGTGAACTACAGGAAGCTGAAGGCTGTCACCCGGAGGGACTGTTTCCCCTTACCCCTGATTGACGACACCCTGCACACGCTAGCTCGTGCACAGTGGTTCTTGACTCTACACCTGAAGTCGGGTTACGAGCAGGTGGCTCTAGACCCGAGAGGCAAGGAAAAGACTGCATTCTCGACAGGCCAAGGGCTTTGGCAGTTCACAGTTATGCTTTCTGACCTCTGCAACGCACCAGCCACCTTCCAACGCGTAATGGAATCACTGATGAGAGGGCTGACTTATGACGCCTGCCTGCTATATCTGGACATCATCATCGTCGGTAAGGCCTGCGAAGACTATATGGAGAATCTGAGTTAGGTGCTACAGAGACTGCAGGCGACCAATTTGAAGCTAAATGCAAAGAAGTGCCAGCTCTTCCACAAGGAAATCAACCACTTGGGCCACATATCTCACCACCCGGAGTGGCCAAAGACCCAGAGAAGACACAGGCTGTGAGAGATTGGCCTCGGCCAAAGGATAAGAGAGAATTGCACAGTTTCCTGGGGCTGTGCAGTTACTACCGCCGTTTTATCAAGCAGTTCTCCAACATCCCCAAACCCTCACACGACTGACAGAAGAATACCGGCCTTATGTGTGGACGGAGGACGCCGAAGTCGCTTTCCAGCACCTAAAGAAGACACTGTGCAGTGCTCCTATTCTGGGATTCCCACAACCAGGGAGCCTTCATTGTGGACACCGACGCCAGCGACCATTGCATTGGAGGCGTCCTATCCCAAGTCCAGGACGGCCATGAGCGGGTGATAGCTTACTACAGCAAGACCCTGTCCAAGGCAGAGAAGAACTACTGCGTCACCCAGCGAGAGTTACTGAAGGTGGTAAAGACCTTGGAGCACTTCCACAAATACCTGTACGGTCAGCCATTCCGCCGGAGGACTGACCACTCCGCTCTAACCTGGCTACTTAGTTTTAGGAGCTTGGAAGGCCAGACAGCCCACTGGGTACAGAGGCTGCAGGAGTACGACTTCATCTCAGAACACCGTAGAGGGAAGAGCCACGGTAATGCAGACGCCATGTCACGAAGACCCTGCCCAGAGGAGTGCGGCCAATGCACAAGAGTGGAAGAGAACGAGCGTGCCGCAGCTGTAAGAGTGGTCACGACAGTGCCTGCGGATGGCTGGGATAGCGCAGGCCTGAGGGAGCAGCTGGCGGACGCAGCATTGGGGCCACTCTTGAGGGATGTGGAGGCAGAGACAAGACCAACCTGGGAGGACATCGCACCGAGGAGCGCCACCTACAAGTCGTGCTGGGCCCAATGGGACTCAATGGAGACAAGAGAGGGCGTGCTGTTCCGGGTATGGGAATCGCCCGGGAAGACGCAGAGAGAAGAGTTGGTACTTCCCCGAAGTTCCCGTAGGGGAGGGGATCCGTCCCCTTCAGCTGCCAAAGTGCGGGAGCTGCGGACCCTTAGCACTCGTGGTACCTCTGACGTTACTAGAGGAACCTCGGGCCGAACATCTGAGCCCCTCCTTCGGGAGTTGTTCGGATTGGGATGGACTCGAGGGGGAGTGTGTTCCCGATATCCATGGGCATCGGGTACGTCTTCGGACGGGGTTGAGGGAAGCCATTAATTCTCCTGGGTACTAGCCTGCAAAGCTAGTAGAAGGTGTGCTAGATCACCAGGCGGCCCCACTGAGGTCACATCGGTAGTCTTCACCTTTGGTGTTGACGCGCGTAAGTGGCGTATCCACTTCCATCCCGTCTTGAGTCCATAGGACCAGATGGGGGGGGGCTTGTTAGTCTCTAGGTCTTGCCCTATGGAAAGCCCCACGGAGGACGCCGAGCGCCCTTTGGGACAGCTCGGATAACTCCCTGGTCGAAAGAGGCCCGGGTCCAGTTCCTACGGGTTCAAGACTAATGGGAGTAGACCCTCTGGACTTAAACTAAACTTCCCCGAAGTAAGATCCCGGAGGCCTTGGAGGAAGTGCACGCCGGTACTTCAGAAGGATACCTGGGAGCAAACCGAACAATCGACAAACTCCGACAGCGCTACTACTGGCTCAGCCTCTGAGCAGACGCTGAGAGATGGTGCCGTCAATGTCACGTGTGCACGGCAAGTCGCGGCCCCCAGACTAGGAGCCGGCGTTGCATGCAGCAGTACAACGTCGGAGTGCCATTCTAACGGATCGCCGTCGACATAGCTGGACAATTCCCAGTGTCCGACCGAGGCAAGAATTACCTGATGGTGGTCGTGGACCACTTCACCAAGTGGCCGGAGGTATATGCCATCTCGTACCAGAAAGCAAAGACAATCACGGACTGCTTCGTGGAGCAGGTGTTCTACCGATTTGGTGCGGCGCTAGAGCTCCACAGCGACCAGGGTACCTACTTTGAGTCCAACCTAATGAAGGAAGCGGTAGAAAGAGTTGGGGTGAACAAGAGCCGCACATCACCTCTACATCCCCAGTCGGATGGCATGGTCGAAAGGTACATCAAGACCTTAGAAGAACACCTGAGGAAGATCGTGGCCAGCCATCAGCGAGACTGAGATGTCAAGGTGCTCCTGTTCTTGCTGGCCTATCGCTCGTCGACACCACTGGGATGAAGCCAGCCAGCTTAATCTTCGGCCTAGAGTTATGCCTCTCCTGTGACCTGGCTTTTGCACGCTTCCCGGCCGCAAAATAGCCAGCAACCGAGTATGTGAAGAACCCTGTGGACCATCTTCACGACATGTATGAAATGGCTCGTCAGAACATCCAGAAGGCGAGTGGCCACAGAAGACCTGATAGGACAGGCAAGCCAACAGCCAAGGGTTCCAACAAGGTGACCTGGTGTGGTTGTATCGCCCTATGCGGACCAAGGAATGCTGCCAGAAACTTCAACAGCCGTGGCAAGGACCGTACCGGGTGGTGAAGAGGATTAACGACATGGTCTACCGCATCCAGAAGGTGCCCCGAGGGAAGATGTTGGTGGTACACCTGGATCGTCTGGCCCGCTATGATGATGCTGTTCGAGACGACCAGGCTTGAGGAGGGAGCAGTGTCGTGAACCTGTTATCTACGATAGCGCAGCTTGTGTACACAAAAAGCCAGCAAATAAAGATAGCGGAGATAAAGGACTTGCCGGCACAGATTAAGTTACACTTCTGGAAGGTAGTAGAACATTCCATTTCTTGTTTGTTCCAGAAATCTCTCGAATTTATCAATGAGGTATTTAAGAAGGTGATGACTCGCCAAGAGTCAGTAACAAACAGAAGAGTAAACAGCTATGAAGTGTTGTAACGAGAGCTGATGTAAACAGGTGTAATCAGAACGCTGTTGTTGTGATCATCGACCTTGGTAGATTGTGTATGTGATGTAATATGGCTACTGTGAATGTATTTCTACGCAAATAAAGAATGATTTGAATTTCTGCAAATTGGACTTTTAATTCTACGAACCCACAAAGTTACAATACATTAGCTGGTGTGCTTGCTTACCTAATAAATGCATCAATGAATGATGGAAAATTTCCTGACACACTGAAGCTTAGTACAGTTAGGCCAATATTTAAGAAAGGAAATAAGAAACAAATTGGAAATTATAGGCCAATAACTCTGACATCAGTATTTGCCAAAGTATTTGGGAGTATATTAAGTAGTAAATTAATAGACTTCCTGAACAAATTTAAAATGTTTTACCCCTCACAGCATGGTTTTAGAAAAAAATATTCAACAACTACAGCTATTGCTGAACTTTATCATAGGATATTATTAGAATTAGAAAATTTTGACAAAACAGCGGGAGTATTTCTTGATTTAACTAAGGCATTCGATAGTGTCTCTCATTCACTGTTAATAAATAAGTTAGAGAAATATAGTATCAGGGGTAAATGTCTTGATATTATACAATCCTTTTTAAATAACAGGAAACAATGCATAGAAATTCGTTATATACATGGATGTTCTCAAAACAGTCAAATCAAATTATGAATTTGTGAAATTGCGTGTCCCATAGGGATTTGTGCTGGGGCCCCTTTTATTTATCCTGTATATTAATGACCTCCCTAGCTCTCCTAATAACAAAATAATTACATATGCAGTTGACACTTCAGTTATAACTGCTAATAAAGTCAAAGAAAAATTCAGTGAAGAAATAAATATGGAAATACAAAAAATTGTAACTATTTGAAATGTAATAATTTGAATGTAAATCCACAAAAAAACTAATTTAATTATTTTCTGACACTAAAAAAATAGATCATACAATGAAATTCTCAATGTAATGTTAAATAATGAAATTATTAAGGAAGTTGATAGTACTAGATTTTTGGGAATAATTTTAGATGAAAACCTGACATTTTAAGAATATACTGATAACATCTGCAACAAAGTCAGTACTTATTTATTTTTATTAAGAAACCTATCAAAGTACTTAGATTCTAATCTCCTAAGATCACAATATTATGGTCTTATACACCCACATTTGCAATATACAATTGAGGTTTGGGATAATTCGAGTATAACATATATATATAAACGGATTACTGATACTGCAAAAAAGATATATTAGGATTATATTTAATCTTCAATATAGAGAATCATGTAAAGAAAGCTTTGTTAATGCCAAAATATTCACTATAATCTCATTATATGTTTTTAAGGTAATAATATTTTTAGTAAATAGAAATGCTGTACAGATTAAGGATAATCGTAATTACAATACCAGAATAGAATTTAACTATTATAAAGAAAATGTAAACAAAAAGGAGATGGAGAATGATACTTTAATAATGGGAAAAATTTTGTATAATATACAAGTTATCCAATAGTATAGAATAAAAAGTATAGAATAGATGAATTGTGAATAGAAAAAAGTTGTTAATTGTAGAAAGAATTATGCAATTGATTGTAAATAATTTTCTCTTTTTAGACTTTATTGATGATGCTTGAAACCTGTACTAAGTCTATAAGCTAATAAAGATGAATTGAATTGAATATTGGTAACCCAGGGGAAAATGATGCAGATCAGTTAATATCCAATGCCACTGGTGAACAACAACTCATCCCAAAGTGATTCAGTCTAAACTCTGAGCAAGCCAGTCAAGGAATGTTATTATTCACAAACCACAGCCCCAGAGATGCAGTTTTATGACAAGGGGTATAAGTACTAAATAGGGACAGAGGAAAATGGACATGCAAGAGTTGCTCCTGCACAAGAGATGAAAACGGAGCTAGGACATGGCAACTACAAAGCAGATGGGAGAAGTTACAAGAAGTAATAACTTGGTGATGACATTTTAACAAAAATGGAGGAAGTTGTATAACAAAGAATTAGAGATTAAAATTAAAGAGCTGAAGAAGATAAAATTAAAGATGATAAAAATGGAAATAAGAATGGAAAATGAGAAGATAGAGAAGATAGAAGATAGAACCTAATAATTTCTGGGGTGGAAGAGTGAAAAGGAATTGAAGCATTCTAGGAGATACATGAATTATTAATGAAGAGAGCAGAAATAAATATGAGAGACTTTGAAGTTCAGGATGCATTCAAATTGAGAAATCGGAAGTCAAATGAAACATATAGGTGAAATTCAGCAATGCGACGGTAACAGAAATAGTAAAACAATAAAAAAGTTAAGAGGAACATCTATTTATACCAACAAGGATCTAATCATAAGTGCAAAGAAAATAAAGGAGGGTGCAAATTGAAGAAAGGAGCAAGGTGTGGAAACAAGGATTTAATGCATTTATATGAAAAAGCAAATGGTAGATTGATGTGCAAGTGGGTGAGCAGAGAAACGGCATAAGCAACATCAAAGAGGCACAGTATATGAGTGTTGAAGCAGCAGAGGTAAACAAGCTGACTTCATTGTCCAGTGCGACAATAACTTGGAGTAAATGCAAGGTGCAATGACGGAGGGGAAGTGATGAACAGTGGTAATGGAGAAGAGGGGAAAAAACTCAAATGGCAGTCGTTAAAAAAGAAATAAGAAAAGACAAAACTGCATTACGACCAGTGCAGAGTGGAACATATGTACGGACACAAGGGATTTAGAAAAGAAATGAGGATTAGACAGGGGATATTGAGATGTACAGTCAACAATGCAAACATTTTATTGCTATGGGTATATTGCAGAAAAGAAAGAATAAAATGGGCTTGTGAGAGGTAGAGGAAAATATATGAGCAAATGTGATGAAACAATAGTAAAGGGGAGACAAGAAAAGGGGAGAAGTGTAAGTGAGAACATAAAAAAGTAAGGTTAAGTAAAGCGATAGTAATAATAAGTTAAAATAAAGGGTAAACAATGGTCAGTGAGTGTTAAACATTTTGCAAATAGTGAAAAAATATAGTTGGGCAAAAAGCAGAAAAGGAAGAGAGATTAAGAGTTGGATTAGTTCATTGGGAAAATTCAGGAATCAGATGTTTTAAGGGTGAGAAAACAAAACATTTGGAACATGATTTTAATGGAAGAGTGGTTAAAGAAATTGGATATTTGAACGAAAAAGAAGCAGAGGATGTTCCACCTTTTTATGTGTTGATGTGCAGAATATTCACCTCAAATACTTTTGGAAAATGTTCGAGTGGAATTTATCCCTTGTTGATTCGGGCATCACTGCAAATTTCAAATTTACTTACAGAAATATGCTGGTTAAACATTTAATATCATTGACTGATGCAGAAAATGAAAATCTTGCCATTAACTTACTACGAGCCAGTGAATTTATTTTGGTTGCCTGGAATCAGGTATCATTCTCCAAAATCAAACATGATATTTTTTTACATTTGGTGGGATGGTGAGGGTACCGGTAGTGATGACATTGTGCCTATAAATGAACTAGCTTTATGGGAGGATGCAAATTTTAATACCTTTGTGCATTCTGATAACAATCTAGCTCAGTATGTGAAGAACTTCAGGATGAGGAGATTATTGCTGATGTGTGACAAAAATATGGTGGTAATTAAAAAAAAGCGGACAAGCTTTAAGCAACTCTGATAATAATGGGGATCATAATTCAAATCTGGAAATACCTAAAGTGGGTGAAATGTTAAGTGCAATAAATGTGTGTAAGCATTATATCTGTACAAAAAGTGAAAAAGCTCTGTTCATTAATGTATTTTGTAAAATGAGTTGCATGCATTTAATGGAACTGAAGAAAAACAAGCTAAATTAACTGAAAACTTTAAAGCGCGACCAATTTATAAATAATGTTTGCTTTATACATATCTTTCTTATTTGTAAAGTTTTACACATGTAGGCTCACTGTATTACTTAAAAAAATATGATGCATTATCAAATTTGTAAGTAGTTCTGAGTTAAAGGTAATCTTCCCTCATCTCCTTGATTTCTATATACTAATTATATTGGTCATTGTCTAAGCTAATTAAGTACACTTTTAACATTTTGAAATAAATAGAATGTCCTGTTGTGCTCATAAAATGTGAGTGTATTAGCATGTTTTGATAGATTGATACAATACACTAATATTACTTATTAGATTATATATTGCACACTATTGTACCTTGACTTGATTTTTCAAATGGATCTTTCAGACATACCTTGTTCAGAAGGAACAAAGAATCATAATGGCCATAGAAATGCTGGAGCACGAAATGCAGTGTGCGAGGTCCATAGCAAGGAGTCTCTATACTGCACAGAGAGGGGCATATCTCAGGAGTACTTCCCCATTGGTCATACCATAAGCCAATCTGTAATTGCAAAACAGAATTATTTTTCATTCTAGCTAACAGGTTCCTAATGCTTTAGTTCTAGGTACAATGTTACATTTAACTCTTGCAGAATGACACCTAAATGCATTGCTGCAAAGAGAAGCTCCATATTATGCAGTGAAGGATGCTATATTATTATATTAGTCTGTCACTTTGGTTGCCAAGTTATTCTAATTACCAAATTCATAATATTATGAGCCTCTAAGTACCAAGCAATGCATAGAGACAGAATCCCTTGGTTAGACTACTAGGTAACAATGTTTCACGCAAATTACTGAAATGTTTTGAAACTGAAAGGAGAGGATTTAGTTATCATAGGTTAAGAGCAGAAAACTATATTTGTCCATCCTTTAACACATATCACAAGCATTATTTATAATAAACGCCTCAATGCATGAATGTAAATGATTAAAACACTAGTAGACCAGGCAACTCGTATCTGTGAAACTCAGCATTTACACCAGGAACTTCAACATCTTGAAAAAGCACTCAAAATAAATGGCTACACACAACGGGAAATCAGAAGGGCGTTACACTCCAGGAAAAGCTCCACACAAACAGCAAAAGGCGAGCAGAAAGGTAAAGCTTTCCTCCCCTATATTAAATCAGTCACTGACCGCAATGGCAAATTACTCCTATGCCACAACATCGCTACTGTATTCAAGCCTACTAAACAAATCCGAAACATACTTCGCTCAACCAAGGATTCCAGGGACCCACTACTAACAGCAGGAGTTTACAGAATACCGTGTCCATGCAGTAAAGTTTCCATTGGAACCACACAGAGAAGCATAAAAACTCGTATCAATGAACATAAAAGAAATTACACAGCAAATGAAACTATTTACAGTGGAGTAACAAACACTACACAAATAAAAGAAATTGTTGCTTGGGCCAGACAGAGAACTCCGCAATAGCAGAGCATGCAATTCTTAGTCTCATTTGATGTTAAATCACTGTTTCCCAGCATACCAGTTAAACAACTCCCAACGTTGATAGAAAAATGGCTCAAATCACTTGGAATGTCATCACTTGAAATTTCAGATTACATCGAACTAACCAAATTATGCATAGAACAGAATTTCTTCCAGTTTCAAACAAAATATTTCCATCAAACTTCTGGTTTAGCAATGGGCAACCCCTTATCACCCTTCCTGGTCGATCTGTACATGAGTGCACTAGAAATAAGGATCACTAAAGATTTCCCATGGATGTTCAAACTCTGGCAAAGATATGTAGATGACATATTTGCCACAGTGCCAAAAAAACACATCAGTGATGCACTAAAACTTTTAAATATTGTGACTTTGTGGGTTCGTGAAATAACAAGACGAGGTTACAAAACACAAAAACTACACTTTATTTTCCTAGCAAATACATTCTTCACCTTACAATTTGCTAGCAACCTCAAAAACTGTTTATTTTCTCAAAACACTACTCTCAACTGTCTCTTCCGGTAACGATCGGCCCCGAAGTTTCCCGAATCTCCACCGGCCATCATTTGTTCATCGGCTTCGCGAGTCTACCGCCAGGGTGACACTGCTCCCTCCTCAAGGCTGGTCGTCCCGAACAGCGCCTTCGTAGTGGGCCAGGCGATCCAGGTGTACCACCAACATCTTTCCTCGGGGCACCTTCTGGATGCAGTAGACCACGTCGTTAATCCTCTTCACCACACGGTACGGTCCTTGCCATGGCTGCTGAAGCTTCGGGCAGCATCCCTTGGTCCGGGTCGGGCGGTACAACCAGACCAGGTCACCTTGCTGGAACCCTTGGCTGTTGGCTTGCCTGTCGTATCGGGTTTTCATGCGGTCGCTCGCCTTCTGGATGTTCTGGCGAGCCATCTCGTGCATGTCGTGGAGGTGGTCCACCAGGTTGTCCATATCCCTCAAGAGTGGCACCAAGTCTGCGTCCGCCAGCTGCTCCCTCCTCAGGCCTGCGCCATCCCAGCCATCCGCAGGCACTGCCGTGACTACTCGAACTGCTGCGGCACGCACCTTCCCCTCCACTCTTGTGTATTGGCCGCACTCTTCTGGACAGGGTCTTCGGGACATAGCGTCCGCGTTACCGTGACTCTGCCCTCTGCGATGTTCCGAGGTGAAGTCGTACTCCTGCTGCCTCTGGACCCAACGTGCTGTTTGGCCTTCCGGTCGCGCCGTCACCATCACCTCGCTCCTCGCGGGGACAACCACGTCTTCGTTCAAGATGACCCTGCAAATTCCAAGGCGCGCTTCTGGTTGACGGAGTATAACCTCTTCTCCGTTGAGCCTCAGGACCTTCCTGCCAACGTCGACCGTCACCTCGTGGCTCCTGAGGGCATCCAGTCCCAGAATCACCTCCTCAGCCACCTTCGCGACGAACACCCACAGACGCACGGCACTCCGTCCCAAGGTCAGCTCCAGCAGGGCCTCCTTCTCCACAGGCAAGGTGTCGCCCGATGCCAACACAAGCTGGTATGGTCGGCTCGGCTTCCTCGTCGGCAAACCATTCGCCACGTCAGGTCTGATGATGGTCACGGCTGCCCCAGTGTCCACTAGCACGTGGCACGGCTTTCCTCCTACCCAGCCGTCCGCGATGAGGCTGTCATCCATACGCCGGCTGACGGCGCGCAGTGTCACTCGAGGGGATGGTGGTGATGGCGCCGACGTGCCCCTCTCCACGACGGCCCTTACTCGTTTTCCGGCTGCTCTTCCTGGTGTGGGCAGTCTCTCCGCAGGTGTCCGGGCTGTCCACACCCCCATCCCGTAGGGGAGGGGATCCGTCCCCTTCAGCTGCCAAAGTGCGGGCGCTGCGGACCCTTAGCACTCGTGGTACCTCTGACGTTACTAGAGGAACCTCGGGTCGAACATCTGAGCCCCTCCTTCGGGAGTTGTTCGGATTGGGATGGACTCGAGGGGGCAGTGTGTTCCCGATACCCGTGGGAATCGGGTACGTCTTCGGACGGGGTTGAGGGAAGCCATTAAGTCTCCCGGGTACTAGCCTGCTAAGCTAGTAGAAGGTGTGCTAGATCACCAGGCGGCCCCACCGAGGTCATATCGGTAGTCTTCACCTTTGGTGTTGGCGCGCGTAAGTGGCGTATCCACTTCCATCCAGTCTTGTGTCCATAGGACCAGATAGGGGGGGCTTGTTAGGTAACTAGGTCTTGCCCTACGGAAAGCCCCACGGAGGATGCCGAGCGTCCTTTGGGACAGCTCGGCTAACTCCCTGGTTGTAGGAGGCCCGGGTCCAGTTCCTACGGGTTCAGGACTAATGGGAGTAGAACCTCTGGGCTAAACTGTCCACACCAACACAGGCCACTAGGTGTTCGCCGGCGTCCCACAGCTGGTCCTCTGTCTCCGGCGTAGCGGACACTCCTCGTTCTCGACGTCGGGATAGATGCTACCTTGGCCGCCTCCATCCTTAATGCCGCTGTCAGCGCCTCGTGGATGGTTTTATAATCGCCGAGCATTAGGCGCTGACGAATCTCCGTGTCCCGTACCCCGTCGACAAAGTTGTAGGCGGCTTCCCGGGATACGAACTCCAGTGGCAGGTCAACCAAGGTCTTGCCAACTAGCTGCTCAATCGCTATGGCGAACTCCTGCAGCGTCTCCCCCGGCTGCTGTGACCTTGCCTTTAGTTGGCTGTGGTACGCTGCGGCTAAGCGGTGGTTCCCGAAACGATTCTCCAGGGCCTCCCAGATGACCTTGGGCGCCGCCGTTGTCTGCACCGCGTTTAGGACTTAGGACTTCCGCGGCCCGTCCCTGGAGGCTGGCTATTAGCTGTGTGGCCTCCTCCTCCGGTGACCATCTGTTGTGCTTGGCCACTGTGTCGAACTGGCGGCGGAAGACCTCAAATGTTGACGCGTCGTCATATTTCGGCGGATTGACGCGCGCAGATGTTGTGTCGCGTCCCGGCGCGTCGGCCTTCAAATCCTTCAGTTTCCTGCCGACGACGTCCTCTACTATGGCGTTCAGGGACTTGACGTTGTTGTCGGCCTTTCCCTCCAGGTCGTCAACGCGGCTCGCCAGGTCCTCTACGCGCTCGTCCACTTGGCCCATCCGCTTGCCCAGCTCCGTCACGTTATCCCTCACGCCGGCCAACTGTTCTTCAAACTTCACGGCAAGGGCCTCGTTTGCCGCTTTCATCTCCGTGGCCAGGCTGTCGTTCGCTGCCCTCATTTCTGTGGTCAATTCGGTCTTTATTTGTTTCAACTCCGCGGCCAGGTTGTCATTTGTAGTCTCCAGCTTCGCGGCCAGGCTGTTATTTGCCGCTTCTGTTTTTGCAGTGAGGTTTTCATTTGCCGTCTTCATTTCTTCCATTTTCTCTAAAATCTTTGCCAATGCAGCTTCCTTTGTCGTATATTCCACTCCTGACACCAATTGTGACTTTGTGTGTTCGTGAAATAACAAGGCGAGGTTACAAAACACAAAAACTACACTTTATTTTCCTAGCAAATACATTCTTCACCTTACAATTTGCTAGCAACCTCAAAAACTGTTTATTTTCTCAAAACACTACTCTCAACTGTCTCTTCCGGTAACGATCGGCCCCGAAGTTTCCCGAATCTCCATCGGCCATCATTTGTTCATCGGCTTCGCGAGTCTACCGCCAGGGTGACAATATTCAAGAAAAAAGCATCAAATTCACTGTAGAAGTTGAAAAAGACGAGTATTTACCATTTTTAGATCTAAAAATAATCAGATATAAAAATAGAATAAACTTTGGCATTTACAGAAAACCAACACAGACAGACAACTACATAAAAGCTAATGGCTAGAATCCAAGATCCCACAAACAGGCAATCTTTAATAGTTTAGCACACAGACTGGTCAACATCCCTCTCACAGCAGAAGAATACAAAATAGAATACATCAAAATTATTGAAATAGCACAGAAAAATGACTTTCCCAAATCACTAGTAGACAAAAAGGTGAACTTTAGCAAATAAGAAGAAACTACTAAAGGAAACCACAACCCTCTCAGCTACAGAAACTAAAATGGTCTTCAAAAAATTCACTTACCATCCATGGGCCTTTGATAAATTCAAAAAAGTCTTCAAAAAACAAAACATTCAACTAGCTCCAGTGAACCATTACTCCTTAAAAAACCTAATTTGCTCAAACATCAAAGATGCCATTCCATCTAACAAAAATTCTGGTATATATCAAATTGAATGCTGTGACTGTAGTCAAATTTATATTGGAAAAACCAAAAGAAATTTAGAAACAAGAGCAAAGGAACACTTTAGGAACATAAAATACAAACAATTAGAAAAATCAGCAGTTGCCACGCATTTTTGGGAAAAAAACCACAACATAAATCCAGAACCAAAATTACTAAAACATACAACAGGAAAACAAGAACTGTCCACATGGGAACAAATTTTTATTTCAAAAAATAGGAACAAAGTATTCAATTTCGACATCCCCCAAAAAGATTTGTTCAGCAAGTTCCTCGAACCACCACCAGAGGAGACCGATGACAAAATATTGCCAGCTACACCAATGAGAACCAGTCGATGTCCGGCTGAAGATAGAGGGAAGGCCTCTGAAACTAGTTCCAGGAAAATTTAAAAGTAAGTGTTGTTTAGTGTCATTAATCGACTCCCAATTAATTTAATTTATACAACAACACTGTTTTCAACACTTCCATGAAAGGATTTATAATTTTTTAAACTTTGATATCTCATACACTTTGATTCATCATTTGATTCACTTTGATTCATCAGCCCTAATACCATCTAGAGTTACAGGAGGAAGCACAGCAATGAATCCAGGCCAATAAAGAACATATCTCCAGTAAGTTCAAAAGTAAAGTTAGAGTAATGAATATGTAAAATTTAGCTCAAATGTTATAACATCATCATCTTGTCATCACTCCACTCTGCAATTTCTGTATAAAGCATTTTCCTTTCACTCAGGTAACCAAGCATTGTGTTTTCCCCCAAAAAGAATCAAATGTTTTCTAAAAAATGTATGCAACTTCCATTTTCCTTTCAGAAACCAATGTTTTCCTCATACCTTGTAGATTGTTCATATACATTACAGTTGAAACTCGCTTATATGTTATTCACTTCTACATTTTTCGCACATATATGCTAAATTTTTTTTAGGGACCAGTCGTTCTCCATTAAAATGTTGCTCAGTTATATGTATTTTGCTTATGTGTTTTCTCAGTAATGTGTCACTTTTTCTGATCCCCATGCACAAAATGTACTGATTTATATGTTTTTAAAAAAAGAGTATGGTGGTATGCTTGCTGTGGATAGCCTCGGAACGGCCTGGTTTGCAGTTTTCATTATTGCTTATCGTTTCATTGTTGTCATATCGTTCCAACACTATTAATCTTGGTTCCAACAGTCACTTCTTTGCTTTAAGTCGAGTACTGCAAGTGTGCTATTTTTATTGTCATTTATCCTTTCATTGTCGTTTGTGGTATGCTTACTGTGTATAGCTTTGGAAACGCCTGATTTGTGGTTTTCATGATTGCTTATCCTTCATTGTCGTCATATCATTCATGTATTAACCTTGGTTCCAACAGTCACTTCTCTACACAAATAAAAATGTTTAGTAAATATTCTCCACTTATCTTAAAAAGTCGATGACAATACTTCTATTATGTTTTTGCGAAATTAAAAAATTTACTAAATAATTTTATTTGTGTAGTGTTTGTTACTCCACTGTAAATAGCTTCATTTTCTGTGTAGTCACTTCTCTGCTTTAAATCGAGTACTGCTAGTATGCTGCTTTCACTGTCATTTATCCTTTCATTGTAGTCATATTGTTCCAACAAGGCACTCCACTTCAAGTGAAGTTTAGAGTTACAAACATGAGAAGAACGTGCAAATATCAACCAGCAAGGAAGAAAACAAGAAAATCCTTAACTCTTGGTGAAAAATTAAAAATTCAGCATGAGGTTAAAACAGTCTTAGAGAAATGAAGATGAATATTGCTGAGCATTTGGGTCTACCTACTCGACATAATAAAAATGACAAAAATGACAACCATAATAAAAATGAAGAGGATATACGGAACAGATCAAAGTGATGCAGCTATCAAAATGTAAACAGAATAACTAAACAGGGCATTTTGCTGATTTAGAAAAATGTCTAATAGTCTGGTTCAATCAACATTGTGAGAAAAATGTGCCCATCGATGGAAAAATGTTACCAGAGAAGCCACTAGATTTTGCGAAGCAGCTTAATATGACGGATGACTTTAGAGCTCCAATTGGTTGGCTCCAAAAGTTTAAGAAAAGATACGACATAAGTGGCTGGAGAATTTGTGAAGAGGCCAATAGTGTTGATGAGGAAGTTGTGCATTGCTAGAAAGATTAAGTTCCTAAAATTAAGGAAAATTTCAATATTTCCGACATCTACAATTGCGATGAGACAGGACTATTTCTTAATCTCCTACCAGAGAGAACTCTTGCAGTAAAGGGTGATCCTTGCCACAGGGGCAAGAGAAGCAAGCAGCGATTAACTGTGTTACAACAAATGCAGATGGAACAGATAAGCTTACTCCATTGGTCATTGGGAAATCAGTGAAACCTCGCTGTTTGAAAGGTGTCAAGTAACTTCCAGTCTAATATGAGGGCAATAAAAAGGCTTGGATGACCAGCATCTTTTTGCTACTTCTCTTGAAACACTGAATGCTCAAATGCTTCATGAAAAACAAAAACTACTGATGCTTTTGGACAACTGCCCTGCACATCCTAGCTCGTTAAGTAATATAAAACTAGCCTTTCTTCCACCAAAGTGCACCAGTCGCACACAGCCACTTGATTTGGGTATAACAGCAGCCATGAAGATTCAGTATAGGAGGTTGCTGGTACAATGTGTAGTTGCTGTTATTGATGCAAGAAAAGATACTCCAGGTTTGTACTGTCTTTTCTTTCCATAAACTATGGAATTTAAATTCTATTTTTCACCTGTACTGCAATATGATTTATACCTTTAATTATTTGCAGACTATGAATTTCATTCAGTGCGCCTGGGATATGGTCAAATCTGAATCTATCTGCAAGTGTTTTACTAAAGCTGGGATCCTGAAGAGATCAGCAGAGGAGACTGGCAAAGATGGTGAGGGAAGTAGAAGAGGAAAATGACCCCAGTACTTCCACTTTACCAGGCCCCTCAGAATGGAGTAGTTTGGAAAGTAATGTGGATTTTGAAGAATATGGGTTCAGTGATCAAAATCTCTCAACCTGTGCTATCCAAAGTGACAGTGAGACTGTTTCGTTCCTCGAGATTTATCTGATGATTCTGATGATAGTGATCAAGAGGAATATTGTGACAGTGTTCCTAGTGTGCATGAAACAATTCATGCCCTAGAAATAATACATTTTCTGTCATCAAAAAACCTTAATGATGAAGATGTTAAAGTGATTAGTGCTTATAATCAACTAGTGTATAACTGTACAGAAAAAAAAAAAAAAAAAAAAGCAGACGAAAATTGAAGTTTTTTTAAAGCTACCTCCCAGGGGGATGCCACCTTATCATAGTACTGACCGTGTGGGCGGGGAGGTTTGTGTGCTCTAATGAAGCTGAGAGCTATACCGACAGTAGCTATGCTACCAGAAGGGTCACCCATGTCGGGCAGGTCTTATGCAGAGGAGCCGGACGAAGAACATCCCACAACGACCTATCTCTCCTACCCTATCCTACTTCCATCCCCTATTTCCCTACCCAAGGCAAGGTGGAAGGCATCGTGCTGAGGGCTGAATGGCACCGGGAGTAGGTGGTGTCTTGAACAATCCCCTTGGGGAACCAGGTTGAACCCCTAATGGGGCACTCCAAGGCCGAAGCCTCTGGGGACTCGCAAGAGGAGGAACCAGAAGCTGATGAAGGTAAAGGTATCGATCTAGGGGAGCTAGCCCAGTAAGGTGGGCTCTCTAAAGATCAAGAGGAAAAGGAAATCTGGAGCGGAGAAGAAGAGGAGGAGGCTGGCGAGGCTAGCGGCGGGGGGAAGTGAGGAGGTAACTGCACCCTCTTCTTTTGCTGTGGTCGGGTCTGCTCTCCTGGGCCCCTCTAATGAGGGAACCACCCCTTCTTTGCTCAAGAAGTGACCAAGGCCTTCAACCACACCGGAGGAAGGCAACCCATTGAAACAACCTAGGGCCGAATATTCAAGGGTTGTTCAGACTGGGCTGAGGATGGCTATCATAAATGAGGGCTATCCTGAGGCACAGATTACTCTGGAACAGCTAGTGAATATTCAGGCAGCTATCGGCAAACTGGTGGATGAGCTACCGGATGATTCCAACGTGGTTCTCCAGTTTGTTTACTGCTATCTGGCCAAGGGGGCAGCCATAGTGTTTTGCCAGGATGAGAATTCTCAATCTTGGCTTACCAGTATGGTGCCCAACATGAAGGCATGGGAGGACTCCAATCTAAAAGTGGTTGGTATGGATGCTCTCCCTACGTATAAGAGGTTGATGGTCTGGATCCCAGGACCTCCTGTGGAGACGGACATCATCTTCAGACGTCTGGTTCATCAGAACCTGAATATTGAGTTGCGGCAGTGGAGAGTGCTAGAGCGCAATGTGGAGCCCATAGGAGTTCGACTTGTGATCAGCATAGACTCGGCTGCTGCAAAGGAAATCCTAGAGGGAAGGAAAGGAAAGCTCTTCTGCGGCACTGGCCTAGCAGTGTTCACTTTGCTGGGGGCTGGAGCCAATAGCTTCGTAGCATCTAGGATGCTTGTGCGAAGGCTAATGACTGAAATACAAATCGCTCTGATACAGGAACCATGGATTCGTGAGGGCGGTATCATGGGGCTGACAGTTGCAGGCTTTTCTATCTTTAGTGCTCGCACTAATGATAGGCTTAGAGTATATATCCTTACAAAGGATATGAAAGCATGGGCACTACCACAGTTCTGTTTACAGGATGTGGTGGCAGTTCTCGTAAGATATAAAGAGGAAGCTTCAGAGAGGAAAGTAGTAGTCTGCTCTGCATATTTTCTTTATGATTCTGAGGGTCCTCCTCCCCTAGGGAGTTTGAGGACCTAGTCATTTACTGTAGACGGGAGGGACTTGACCTGCTGGTTGGGTGCGACTCCAATTCCCACCAAGGGATTTGGGGCAGCACCAACGTTAATGCCAAGGGCAAGGCTCTTGCAAAGTACATAAGAACAACGGTTTTAGAAATCCTGAATAGTGGCGAACCTATGTACTGTTATAACAGAAGGCAGGAAGCTATAGATATAATCTTAGGATCCATAGGCATCCTGGGAAATGTCAGTGGCTGGCGGGTTGGTAATGAACCCTCCCTCTCGGACCACAGACATACAGAATTTCGGTTAGCAGGCTTCCTCGATCTGAGAACCTTCAGGGTCGCTGGGAGGACCGACTGGGACTCCTATAGTGAAGACCTGGGGGGCAGAATTGTTGGGGGAATGCCTAAAACTCTTTATAGCAAGGAAAACTTGGGGGACTGCATTGATTGGATCAGTGCGGCCCTCAAGGATTCTTTTGAGGATAACTGTCCACTCAGAATAGTTAGGACAGTGAATAGGAAGTTCCGATGGAGCTCGATTTTGAGCAGACTTCGGAACTCCAAGCGTCATCTCTATAATAGAGTCAAAGATAAACAAGATACGAAGAGCTGGGACCTTCACAAGAATGTACAGTGCAAGTATATGCAAGAACTGAGGAAATCCTCTACGGAAGCCTGGAGAGATATCTGTCAGAGTATAAACGACCTACCAAGTATGGCTAGGTTGCATAGAATCTTAATGCGGGATTCGAGAGCACTTTAGGTTCACTAAGGACCTCCTCTGGGACATTTACTGGCTCGGAAGAGGACACTTTACGAACCTTAGTAGAGACACATTTCCCTGGATCACAGGTAGTTAATGAGGAGGTGGTTTCTGGGCAAGCTTGCCAACCTGTTATGCAGAATTGGCAAACCGCCAAAGAAATTGTCACCTATAAGCGTACAAAGTGGGCCATCCAATCTTTTGTCCAGGTATGGATGGGATTTACCTGGCTCTGCTTCAGCAGGGACAGGATTTACTCATACCAAACCTGGTAAGAATTTTTAGAGCTTGCCTGGCGATGGGTTATGTACACCCATTGTGGAATCAGGCAAGACTAGTTTTCATTCCTAAGCCCGGGAGGAGCTCCTACCTTGGGCCTAAGGGTAGATAGACATATTAGAGGACTTATACTTATTGAAAGGCCTCTGAGTACTGAACAGCATGCCTACCAGACTGGCAAATCTGTGGATACGGCGCTTCATCAGCTGGTTTTTAGGGCTGAGGAAGTGGTTGACCAAGGAGAGCTGGCTATGGCAGTATTTTTAGAAATAATAATAATAATAATAATAATAATAATAATAATAATAATAATGATAATAATAATGATAATGATAATAATAATGATAATAATAATGATAATGATAATGATAATGATAATGATAATGATAATTATACTAATAATACTACTACTACTACTAATAATAATACTAATAATACTACTACTACTACTAATAATAATACTAATAATACTACTACTACTACTAATAATAATACTAATAATAACTAATAATACTACTAATAATAATACTAATAATACTACTACTACTACTAATAATAATAATACTAATAATACTACTACTACTACTAATAATAATAATACTAATAATACTACTACTACTACTAATAATAATAATACTAATAATACTACTACTACTACTAATAATAATAATACTAATAATACTACTACTACTACTAATAATAATAATACTAATAATACTACTACTACTAATAATAATAATAATACTAATAATACTACTACTACTAATAATAATAATAATACTAATAATACTACTACTACTACTAATAATAATAATACTAATAATACTACTACTACTACTAATAATAATAATACTAATAATACTACTACTACTACTAATAATAATAATACTAATAATACTACTAATAATACTAATAATAATAATACTAATAATAACTAATAATACTAATAATAATAATACTAATAATAACTAATAATACTAATAATAATAATACTAATAATAACTAATAATACTAATAATAATAATACTAATAATAACTAATAATACTAATAATAATAATACTAATAATAACTAATAATACTAATAATAATAATACTAATAATAACTAATAATACTAATAATAATAATACTAATAATAACTAATAATACTAATAATAATAATACTAATAATAACTAATAATACTAATAATAATAATACTAATAATAACTAATAATACTAATAATAATAATAATACTAATAATAACTAATAATACTAATAATAATAATAATACTAATAATAACTAATAATACTAATAATAATAATACTAATAATAACTAATAATACTAATAATAATAATACTAATAATAACTAATAATACTAATAATAATAATACTAATAATAACTAATAATACTAATAATAATAATACTAATAATAACTAATAATACTAATAATAATAATACTAATAATAACTAATAATACTAATAATAATAATACTAATAATAACTAATAATACTAATAATAATAATACTAATAATAACTAATAATACTAATAATAATAATACTAATAATAACTAATAATACTAATAATAATAATACTAATAATAACTAATAATACTAATAATAATAATACTAATAATAACTAATAATACTAATAATACTAATACTAATAATAACAATAATAACACTAATAATACTAATACTAATAATAACAATAATAACACTAATAACTAATAATACTAATAATAACAATAATAACACTAATAACTAATAATACTAATAATAACAATAATAACACTAATAACTAATAATACTAATAATAACAATAATAACACTAATAACTAATAATACTAATAATAACAATAATAACACTAATAACTAATAATACTAATAATAACAATAATAACACTAATAACTAATAATACTAATAATAACAATAATAACACTAATAACTAATAATACTAAT
>CM060947.1:159665598-159910598 GCA_030765055.1 Mantis religiosa | reverse complement strand
CTACTACTACTACTACTACTACTACTACTACTACTACTACTACTACTACTACTACTACTACTACTACTACTACTACTACTACTACTACTACTACTACTACTACTACTACTACTACTACTACTACTACTACTACTACTACTACTACTACTACTACTACTACTACTACTACTACTACTACTACTACTACTACTACTACTACTACTACTACTACTACTACTACTACTACTACTACTACTACTACTACTACTACTACTACTACTACTACTACTACTACTACTACTACTACTACTACTACTACTACTACTACTACTACTACTACTACTACTACTACTACTACTACTACTACTACTACTACTACTACTACTACTACTACTACTACTACTACTACTACTACTACTACTACTACTACTACTACTACTACTACTACTACTACTACTACTACTACTACTACTACTACTACTACTACTACTACTACTACTACTACTACTACTACTACTACTACTACTACTACTACTACTACTACTACTACTACTACTACTACTACTACTACTACTACTACTACTACTACTACTACTACTACTACTACTACTACTACTACTACTACTACTACTACTACTACTACTACTACTACTACTACTACTACTACTACTACTACTACTACTACTACTACTACTACTACTACTACTACTACTACTACTACTACTACTACTACTACTACTACTACTACTACTACTACTACTACTACTACTACTACTACTACTACTACTACTACTACTACTACTACTACTACTACTACTACTACTACTACTACTACTACTACTACTACTACTACTACTACTACTACTACTACTACTACTACTACTACTACTACTACTACTACTACTACTACTACTACTACTACTACTACTACTACTACTACTACTACTACTACTACTACTACTACTACTACTACTACTACTACTACTACTACTACTACTACTACTACTACTACTACTACTACTACTACTACTACTACTACTACTACTACTACTACTACTACTACTACTACTACTACTACTACTACTACTACTACTACTACTACTACTACTACTACTACTACTACTACTACTACTACTACTACTACTACTACTACTACTACTACTACTACTACTACTACTACTACTACTACTACTACTACTACTACTACTACTACTACTACTACTACTACTACTACTACTACTACTACTACTACTACTACTACTACTACTACTACTACTACTACTACTACTACTACTACTACTACTACTACTACTACTACTACTACTACTACTACTACTACTACTACTACTACTACTACTACTACTACTACTACTACTACTACTACTACTACTACTACTACTACTACTACTACTACTACTACTACTACTACGGGCGCCGGGGTAGCGCGGTGGTTTCGTTCGCGGCTCCCGTTCTAAGGGTCCCGAGTTCGATTCCCGGCTCTGGGGTTGGCGATTTTAAGTCGGCCCTATCCACGCCTTCACCTCTGTCTAGCACACGTGAAGTATCCCCTATGCCCAACGTGGTTCGGAGTCCACGGTAAAAACTGTAGGTCCTCTCACCTCACCGCCATCTTCACTATCACCCTATCATCGGAGGTAATGGACACCGCCCTCTGGGTGCCTCCACCTGAGAAATGGGTCCGGTCATCACTTGGTGGGGTGAGGTTACCCCGAAGGCCAAGGTTGCCATGTGGGGAGTGTTACTAACTAACTAACTAACTAACTACTACTAAAAATAATAATAATAATAATAATAATAATAATAATAATAATAATAATAATAATAATAATAATAATAATAATAATAATAATAATAATAATAATAATAATAATAATAATAATAATAATAATAATTTTACTGTCACTGAGCTTTACAGCAATGGACAACATCAGAAGATACAATACAGATTACAACAATATGATACAGAGTATGTTCAAAGTCGAGCTTAACAACAATTGATGTCAGAAGATAACATAAATATTACAATAGAAGGGGCCTTCAATTTTACTTCCTATGGCTCTATCTATAGAGGACTGATTAGACATGGAGTTAACCTATGTGTGACTCGATGGATTATGGCATCCCTGGAGGGCCACCGGGCAATAGTGTCGCTCAACCAGAGTAGGTTGATGTGTACTGTCACCCAATTATCGGAAGGCACGTCCAACTGGAGCTGGGTAGGGGATAGGAGGTATTCAGCCCACGCCCACCCATTTATCTTGTAGCGCTAACATAGGGGATGGTTAGGAAAGTGTCACTAGGCACTAGCCGTCTATTTCCCCTCCCCCTAACGTCTGGAACAATCAGGATATTTCATCTAACCCGGAACCTTCTAGATTGGTCAGTTGGTCTTATATAAGCGATGTGCCGGGCTGGAGGAGAGTTGAGTTCTTGGTGAGCAGCCGTGAAGAGCGCCATGCTAGCGAATGGACTGGAAGACTGCATACGTGTATTAGAGGAGTTGTACGTAGATGCGAGTGTGGAGTGGACCTGTGACAGATGAACTGGTGGATTGTAATTGTGTGCGCTACATAATTCTATGTGATCGGCAAGTGTTCCAACTGTAATTCGGTGGAAATAAAGAACATTTTGAGTTTGTGCAATTGGACTTTTAATTCTACGAACCCACAAAGTCACAGTACTATGCCCAGAGGCTGCCCTCAGGGAGGTGTCTTATCTCCACTCATTTGGTGCCTGGTGGTAAATGAGTCACTTGTCAGGCTCAATGAAAGTGAAGCATATGCCCAAGGCTACGCAGATGACATCTGCATTGTAGCCAGAGGCAAATTTGCAGATACAGTTTCAGACCTTATGCAAAAGGCCCTTGAAGCTGTTGAAAAGTGGTGCTGTGAGGTAGAACTGTCAGCTAACCCTGATAAAACTAACCTCATTGTATTTACATGGAAGAGGCAGCTTGATGGTTTGTGCGAGCCGATCTTTTTTCGGAAGAAGTTGCTTCGATCCGGGTCGGTCAAGTATCTGGGAGTTATACTGGATTCTAGACTGACGTGGAGAGAGCATATTGAACATACAGTGATTAAGACCTGCAATACTTTGTGGGCCTGTCGGAGGGCCATTGGTGTGAGGTGGGGACTTAAACTACGAGTGGTTTATTATTAAATTTTAGATGAGTCGCGTTTTTTTTTTTTTTTTTTTTTTTTTTTTTTTTAAAAAAAAAACAAAAAAAAAAAAAAAAAAAAAAAAAAAAAAAAAAAACGCGACTCATCTAAAATTTAATAATTTTTCGCTTCACTGTGGTGTTCCAATACAGTTGAATCTCGATACGAGTGGTTTATTGGCTCTATGTCTCCATTGTCAGGCCCTCCATCACTTATGATGTGGTAGTATGGTGGTCTTGTGTTATGACACAGGCTACCAAAAACAAACTAAATAAGATCCAACACTTAGCGTGTTTGAGGATTACTGGAGCCCTGCGCAACACCCCACTCAGTGCCCTAGAGGCACTGCTTGGTTCGTCTCCTCTGAATTTGTTTATCCAAGGAGAGGCTGGGGTGACTGCTCATCGTCTCTGGAGTCTGGGCTATTGGGCTTTTAAAAATCCGGTTAAAGGACACAGAGAGATATTTAACAGACTTCAGAAGTCGCGGACTATCCTAGCGATGGGTTGCAACAATATGAAACCTATCTATAATTTTGACTCTGAATATAGAGTTAGTTTTCCGCCCAGAGAGGAATGGACTCGTGGCCCATGGGTTCCTGGGTGTGTCAAGGGGTCTGTCTGGTATACAGATGGCTCCAAGACTGACTCGGGGACCAGGACTGGCATTTATGGGCCTAAGACGAGGCTATCGTACTCACTGGCAGGTTGTTCTACAGTATTCCAGGCCAAAATATATTCTATTTTGGTCTGTATTTATCTTATCTTAGGGATGCGCTGGCTGCATGGTCAGATTAGTATCTGTTCTGACAGCCAGGCTGCCCTGAAGGCACTATGTGCTAGCACAACAAGGTCTAAATTGGTATAGAGTGCCAAGAGACCTTGAACATTCTCTGCTCTTCCCGACCAGTACAGTTCTGCTGGGTTCCTGGGCATGCTGGGATCAGAGGAAGTGAATTAGCTGATAGGCTAGCCAGGGAGGGCTCGGCCAACAAATTTGTTGGTCCAGAACCTGTCCTTAGTATTACACAGAGAAGGGCCAGATGTGAGATCCTTGATTGGGTATCACTTCAACATGGCACTTCATGACGTAATCTTACCACGGCTAGGCAGGCTCGATCTATGATCGAGGGACCTAGCAAGAAGAACAGCAGGATTCTGCCAACCTTCAATCGGGTACAACTTAGAAGTGTTGTTGGCCTGTTGACAGGGCACAACACCCTAAACAGACACTTGCATGTGATGAAGCTTAGTGCAGATTCTACATGCAGAAAGTGCGGTGGAGAGGATGAATCTTCTCTACATATTTTGTGTGAATATGAAGCATTTGCTGCACTTAGGCACATTATTCTGGGCTCAGACAAACTGAGACCAGATGATATAAGGAGTGCCCATCCAAGACTTATCCTATCCTTTTTGGAGGCTATGGGACTTGAATAAGCACTCCAGTAAGAGAGGCACAATAGGCCCAATATGCGGCCTATGTGCAAGGGACCGAAAGGACTCAACCCATTTATTTTCATTCATTCATTCATTTTTTAAAGCTATGTGAAGTGCACAGTTTATACATTAATTTTATTTGTGTAATTAATATGCATTTCCATACCAGAAGAGAAAACCAGTTACATGTTTTCTCATTCATACAGTACTTTAGTAGTCTTCCTTGAAAAACATAAGTGAGGTTCCACTGTATATGACAAAATTTTTGGCATGTGTTAAGCTTTCATATAGTATTAAATTAGTTATTTTAGAAATTATGTCAGATGCACCAGTGAATATTTGTTATATATAGCAGGCAGATCCAACATTACAGTGCTTATTTGAAGAACCGAGTAGCAAATTAAGAAGTCTTAACAATTTATGTTATGAAGGGGGGTGGAAAAAAAAAAACCTTGGGAAACATTCAAACATTTGTATCCGATAATATTCTTACATTTTAAAAATACAGCATAAAATATTTTAAAGATGATACTATGGAAAAAAAATGATTTGGCACAAACTGAACATTATAATGAGCTGTACAATTTTCCTGGAATAATTTCTTTTTTCCTCAGTATTTTGTCTTAAGTAAATCTCTCTCTCTCTCCCCCCCCCCTTTACATGGTTTCCTAGTTATACAAAATCCATAGAGAATGAAGAGAACTTCAGATCCTGTTGACAGGAAATTCAAAATCATCATTTCATTAGTCATTTAATTATCAATGTATAGTATTTTAATCACTTTATTAACCATTTAAAAAAAAGAAAAATACACAATTTTGAGGTGGGGGATTTACCTAAAAATGTTTGAGCAGCATGTTTACATGTTTTGCATAGATATAAAACTTTTAGCTTTTGAGTTACAATATTCACAGACAGACAGACAGACATGAACCCTTTTGTAAAACATGTTATTTTTATTAAAATTAGGCAAATGAGTCAAACTTGTATACACTTTTTTCTACTTACAAGTTTTTTATGAAGACTAGTTTCTGGGAACTTCTTCCCTATCCTCAGTTCTGTGGTTGACTGATGATGCAACCGTCTTGGTGTTGTGCTGCCATCTGATAATCTGTTAAGTTTGATGACATGACATCAACAATGCAGCACAAAACCAAGCGAGAAGCAGACACCGGTTGCACCATCAGTCGACCACAGAACTGAAGATAGGAAAGAAGTTCCCAGAAACTAGTCCTTATAAAAAACTTGTAAGTGGAGAAACGTGTATACAAGGTTGACTTATTTGCCTAATTTTAACAAAAATGGCACTTTCTGAAATACTTCTTTTTATTCTATACATGTTATTTTGCCTTAAAATGTGTATTTCCGATTACATCATGATACAACTTTTTAAGGTGGAATGAAATACTCCCTCCATCTTTGTAGCTGGTCTGGTAAGTAAAAATATATAGCTTATTTATATCAGTTAAGACTTTCAGATTTGATTAGAAATGTCTCTAGAAGTCTTAAGCAGTAGTACCTCCAAAAACATTTTCTCCTCTTGCAGAATATGTAGACATACTAGAGTTAAAAAAAAAAAAAAAAAAAGGCTGCTCCTCACATACTTTATTTTATTTTATTCATTCTTCATGATTTTCTTAACCTCTCAGATTTTAGAACTTCATATTGTCATGTATTACATAGTATATGTAATATATAAGTAGAGGGCCAAAAGGTGATTGTGATGCTTTAGTTATTTGCATTAGCTCAGAAATTGTTTCAGCAGCGTTCATTCCTATAATCAATTATGGACTATTGACAAGAGGTGTGGATAGATCTTTCTGAGAATTTGTGGAGACATACAAGACTTTGCTGATAAGGAGAAGGAACAAGGTTAAGACACAGTATTCTCCCACATTGTCTATTCAGCTGCTTAGGTGATGAATTTTAAGTTTGATTACTGGGTTAACTTAATGATTGTGGACTACTAAGGCTGATTTTTCTGTTTATACATATTTGAGTTCATCAGTAATTATTTTGTATTTACATCTACACCTCTTTTTTGTGGTGGAAGTTTTCTTTACTGACCTACTTCTTAGGTTTTTAAGCTGTAATTATTGCAGATGCCATATAGTAATGTTTGAAGAAAGGAATAAAAAAATTATATCTTCCTAAGGGAGCATGTAAACCTTTACAACTGTTTGTTTTTTGCTCTTTCTTTAATATAGTAATATAATTTAGTGAATTTTGTTTCTTAAGCTTGTTATTGTTTTTCTATGAACATTTTTTAAAAGTTAAAAATGATATTATTTACAATGCCAACACGTCTCGTATATTGTGCTAGTGATTAAAATACAGCTTATAGAGCATAAATTATATAATAGGTAGTGCTTAAAATCTATTCTTACTGCACAGGCAAATATGATGATGAAATGAAGTGATTATTAGAAAAAGAAATTTGGAAAGGAATATTCTACGCCTTCCTGAGATTTGCCAGTTATGAGAATTAAGTAAAACCTAAAAAAAAAAAATTAAAAAAAAAAAAAAAAACTTCAGTCAGGGAGAATGGTCCTAGCCTGGTTTGAAGTACAGACTTTCCACTAGAATAGAATACTTACTTCTCATCTTTCCTCATACATAGATATTTTCATAAATACATTACCATTAACAACATCCCTAACACAGAATAACAACCCTCTTATTCACATCTAGTATACCCTTCCTACTTACTTGCCTTCTTTAATTTATAGTCTCAATACACATAACCCCTAATTTTCCATGTATTGATGACCCTCTGCTCTCTTATATACCTTGTCCCAGTTTCTCAAACCTTAATTTGTTGGTTAGTCCTAATTATTCTTAATCATTTACGTATAACTTTCCCCAAATTTCTGTTTCTTACATTATTCCCTCCTTCCATAGACAACATATTCCTGATTAATAATGCCTCTCCTCCCTCCCTAAACTGGCTTCACTTTTGTTGCCAAATTTGTTCTCTCCATACCTTCTCACTAGAGTTCATGCTTTAACAACTCTGTCCACCTGCATCTGCACAAATTATGTAAGAGGAAGGAAAGGGACGAAAGAGTGCAAAGTGGAACAGAATAAAATTAATCCCTCACGTAAATACTATACTATTTGTAAATTTATTTCTACATCTTTATAGTGTAATACTTACTCCAGGATGCTCTTCTGATTTGAATGATATACCAGGAGATGGTATTCCAGTTATCTCTTTAGGTATGTCACTGGAATTTTGGCTTCCATGTAACTTGATAACTCTCTTACTTGTTTTCAGCATTACAAGTTTACCTTCCAAGCCTTTACTATCCTCTACTGGAGTTCTGCCAAGCTAGAAAATTAATATTTTTTGTAGCTTCATTATATTCAATAAATACACTGTTTAAAAAAATATAGTAAATCTGTTCTTTACAGAAAGGTAACAGATGTAACAGGCATAAGCAATCTATCCTGTCTGAGGGAGCACTTTTTAGGTTACAGATAGTGGCTGTTGATGGAATGTGAAGAGTTGGGAATACTCTGATCCACAAAAGTACCTAGGCAGAGAATCAAGTTGCAGTGGCTATCTTTAATTTGTTGATGAAGGAGCACCCAGGTGGTGCTAATGCTAAAGTTGTCTTAAATAAAATAACTTTAAGTGTATGTGTTCATACATCCATGCGCATATACTCATGCACATTTTTTAAAAATAGTATTTAACATTCACTCCTACTATATACATACAACACTACATGTGGTAACACTAATGATGCATGAAATATAAGGTAAATTGGGAAAGAAAGTTTTGAAATGAAATATTTAAGGTATCAACATGTACATGTTATTTGTAAGCCTACATATAGTCAAAACTAAAACAGTGTGCAATACATTTAAAGAACAAAGACAATGCTATGAATTTTTAAACACAGCCAATGAAAATGAATTTACTGCCAGTAACTTGCACTAAAATTGTAAGTGACTGATTAAGTGTTCACCTACCAAAATTATATTACTCAGCACGAAGTAATCAGAAAAAGGCTGAATATGTGACTGATCACATATCATGAAATACATTTAAGCTAATTAATGGAGATTAATCATTTCTTCACACTAGCTGTATATAGGCTAAGGTTTTTGATAGAGTCAACCTGAAAAATTCAATGCCATGGCTGAGATATGAACCACAGATCTTCTGGTTTCCGTCCATTTGCTCTTACCCATTGAGCTACCATGGCCAATGTGCTGTCCTAACATTTAATTCTCCAATTGACTCATATAATTTCCCCGTAAACCACTACGGGCTCTCGTATTTGAGATACACCATTTGTGGCGACTTACTATTCTGTACTCTGTTTCATATAACCTTGCCCCGCTGACATGTATCACTCCGCGTCCAACTACCTTCCCCCTTGTCCTAATTGGCTAATGCTTTCGCGCCATAGGCCATAGGCGGTGCCTTTCCATCACATTTAAACCTGCAGTAAACGTCATAATAATTGCCGGGAAGATAAATAAAATCATACAAATAAGGATATGAAGGCATGCAAAAATACAAGTTTATAATGAAATGAGCAAGTTGGAACTTAATGACGGAGCAATGTAACTGAAACAAGTTTATAATGAAAGGCCTTCGGCCTTTTCCACTGGGATTTTTTAAACCAGCACAGATACCTTTCAAAAATGCTGGTCTTTCAGTCTTAAAAGCCGTGTCACGCCATACCTTACTTTTCGTGTGTTCTTCATTCTCCCAAATCTCGTCAAGGTAGTCTATTTTGCGACTTGTATCTCGGTACAGTCTGACTGTCCTTAAATAACGTCTTCACCACACAGCAATATCGCCTCTGTTTTTAGCACATTTTTCTTGCCTCTTTTTTCATTCACAAACCCCAGCTGTATAAGCAATCTGCTGAAATTTGGTGAATCTGCATCCTCATTTACAGCAGATGAAATGTTATTTATGTTAGGGAGTTCGTTTCTAAAGAAAATAACTATACACATGACGACGCACAGCACTTTTCACGTATTCTCTCCGAGCACGCGCTTTTGTTTATTCCTGCTTTTGCCTGGAGTGGTAAGTTTTCCTGTTTTCTCAAATTCACATCGCGATGTTCCTACGGATCTAACACTCACACCTGTAACTTCAGAGCACAGCTGTTCGACTTCTCTCACTGACAAAGACGGATTCTTCTCTATGAGTGCATTAAACACATGCACCCCAATTCTTTTTTCGCCTGTTTGTAAGGATTTACCCTTGCGATGCTTCAGCGAAAAACTGGCGGTAGAATCTGCCATTATTCATAGAAGTACACGCGCAATAAACGATCAATAAAATAATTTAGCTTTCGCACTAGGCACAACAACCTTTGAATGTCGATATATGACTAATCCAGTTCAAAACAAGGTCAGTGATAGTCATATAAACAAATAGGTACCGCTGAAGCACGTGCTATCGTGCCATGTGCTTGAGAGCAAAGGAACCTCCTCTTTACTTCGTTTAAGAATTAACATGCATTTCAGATAAATCAACTGTGTTGCGTAATATATTTAATTAAAACAGTTACGAAAATATAAATTTGACAATTCTCTTCCAACATATATAGTTATATACAGATATATCACCATGTTAAATAACGAACTAATTTTTACCGCACGACAGTCTAACACAACAGCAGCCAATGAGAGGTGATTAGGTCACGTGAGCAGTAAGAGATACTGGGCAAGCTTACGTGAAACAAGGATTAAGTACTTGAATCCCAGGCTTCATCATTAAACTTATTATTTAAGTTAATTGATTTACATTAATCATTTCTTCACACTAGCCCTATATGGGATAAGTATATAGCTGTATATAGTGGTTTACCATGAAAATATATGAGTCAATTGGAGAATTTAATGTCAGGACGGCATGTTGGCCATGGTAGCTTCACTGGGTAAGGGTGACTGGACGGAAACCAGCAGATCCGTGGTTCAAATCCCAACTGTGGCATTGAACTTTTCAGGTTGACTCTATCCATGAAATACATATTCATATTATTTATCTTAAAAGGAGTAATTGAAGTTTACTTATCAGCCTTACTTTCAGTAGCTTCAGCTTTTTACTTTTATTCAGTATTTAGATTTGAAGCACTGCTTTTCAGTTACATTGCATTTTAGGTAACAATAGGTAATTTTTATAATGCAATAATTTTTGTTTAATTTAAATTTTAATGATTCTAAACCTGAAATTAAGTTGTATTTACAATTTCAAGGGAAAATAAGGTACATTCATGTGGATATTTGTTTTTTAAATCATGGAATAAAAATATAAAGTTAACTCCAGTTTTTGTTAGGAAAACTGTTAAACTGAAGATATGCCTGGAAAACAGGCTAACCCTCAAAATAAAACAGTTTGTGATAAGTGCTGCCCTCTATTGTTGCAGCAGAGAGCTATCTTTTCTTCTGTTGGTCTATCCTCCAACAATCATATTATGCTAAACAGAGAGAGTTGAAGTTTTTGCATTTCATGATATGCTATTCATATGTCAAATATGGGCTAACCTGTTCATACTCTGTACCTACCATCTAATGGCTGGTCATACATTTTTGCCTTGTGACCGTGACTTCAGCCTTATATAAAAAAATGAGGCAAGCAGCAGTTCTATTGTGGTTCGCTCTTCAATATATCTTTCTTCGTTTGAAGGCTGTTTAGAAATTTGACAGTGTTTTGTAATTCAAATTTTTCTGTAGCACCTGACTGAGTTTGTTAAATGTAATTTTTGCAACCAAATGTGTTTTTGATGATTATCTTACTAAAAGTTGATCAATTAGAGAAAGTGAATATTCCAACAAACTATTTTGAGCTTGTAATTGCTTTAAAATTTCGGATATTTTTGGAGAAATTATCATGGATGTGCTGTATCTTTTCTTGGATGCCATTTTTAACAAACTTTCTTGTGCTGCGGCATTACCGATGCATTTTCTGCATTAAGGTAATTCAAAACAGCTTTCACTTCCCTGAAATGTTCTGGATAGTATGACACAGTTCCCCACCAAGCTAAAATTGACTGAGGAGGCAAAGATAAACTTGGAGAAATTTCTTTAACTCTAATTTAGGTTTCCTTTAAAAGAAAGCTAAAAACAGTCTAAGAGCATTTTAGAAACATCAAATTGAAACCAGAAGATAAGTTAGCAGTAGCATTTCATTTTTGGAACAAAAGCCATGACATTGACCAAAATCCAAAATTACTAAATGGAGTGATAAACCAAAATAAACTGACAACGTGGGAGAACATATTAATCCATTCATGATATGGATGTTATATGACGTCCAAGTTAAAATGCCCCAAACCGATATGGACACATGTAGCCGTCCTGCGCATACATGCATTTAATGCTTATTTAATGCCAATTATTTCAATCTTCCTATTTTACAATAAATTTAAATTAGTTCTATAAGGGATGAAAACTTATGCTTAAAGGTTTCCTTTTGAATGGAACATCTCAAAACCGCATAAACACACCAGGGCACATCTTCAGATTCACACCAAATAATATTGGTTTCCTTGCAAACTTTTTTTTCGTGACACACTAGACATTTTCAAAATGGTCGCAACTTTTTTGGTTGGGGTGATATCCTTTTAGGAAAGTGTTTTCTCTCAAGTATGAGGGGTGCTGTAGTGGTGGATTTCTTACCTCCAGTATGAAGAGACCTCTGAATATTATAGTACTCAATTAGGTTACAAGCTATTGATATGCATAAGTCTAGGTAGGTCATTGTCTTGCATGAATTTAGAGCTATGCAAATTACTAAACAATTGTGTATGGTTACATCCAGCTGGTGTAAAAATACTTTTTTTTTTTTTTTTTTTAACATTTAACTGTTTTTCGTAAAGAGGGATAGCTTGTAATAACTGATTTACCCCACCCATATTTGACCTTCATTTCCCAAACAATGAAGTAGCTAACATGCCATCTTTAGACCAGGACACATGTAATGTAGGTTTACAAATAACATGTACACTGTCCACTTCTGAATTCTCCTCAGAAGTCAGGGCTTTCTTCATCCTGCTTGCATATACATTTGTTTCTGTAACGATGAGAGACACTAAGTCAGCAATACAAACAAATTGTGAAAATGTCAGTTATTTGGATGTCAGAAGTTAGCTGTATATCAGAAAATATGTATATTTGTCTATATGTCTATTTGTCTATGTGTCAATTTGTGTTTGAGTTATTTTGACCACTTCACAATGTTGATTTTTCACTAATACCTGAAGGAAGCGGGTCATTTTCTTCCTCACTGCCACCTATATCCTCAACACCTCTCTCATAATTGCCTTTAATATCCAAATCATGTCAAACAGCAAAAGGTCTTCCAGATTTTTTAAAGTGATATCAGAAGCCCGTACACAACCTATGCAAGCTAATTTATTTGCTACATTACTAGGATAAGCAATGGTTAACACTGAAATTTAACAATTTCAAACGTGCCATTCATTTACCTCTCGAAAGCTATAAGAAATCACCTTGAACACCGAGAGAGTATAAATAACTAAAATACTGAGCGAAAACAGCTGCATAAGGCTACCAGAAACTTTGGTTGTGAAATGCTGTAATAAGAGGTACATAGAGATGCTGTTAGAGAGGTTTGTTTCTTTCTAGCATGTATTTCACACAACATATACAATGATTATCGCTTGGTTAGTATAAACTAAAGCCTAAAACTTTGAACCAGAGAAGTCGCTTATGCAGCTATACATATATACATTCGTTCATATGCACACAAAACAAAATGAGTCAAATATTAGATGCGTTTGACGCAAAGAATATCTTTTGCTACAGTGAAACAAATTAGTGAAATTTTGACAATTTATTATCATTGTTTCTATTTTATTGATACTATAGATGTATAATGATATTATTGGGTTGTAAACCAGCTTTTGTTTCATTTAAATAACTTAATCAATACGAAAGATACAAATGAGTATTTATGAAGCATTTTTACAGCAATTAACAATTTAAATGTCTTGTTCTGTTTATTGGGTATCTGTTTCCGGCCTGTGAAGGGTTTAAACGACCATTGCTGAAGCGTTTAATATGGAAAAATAAGGACCAAGTAATGAACTTTAAAAATCCCACCAGTTGATAATTTTATAAAGAAGTTCATAGTTCCACAACCATAGAGAGCAGATGAAAACAACAGATGATAGTTGGACCTTTGAGGTTGAAAATGGATGCAACGGCTTCCAAAACAGTCCCTTACTAATATATAAAAGGTATATGATGAAGTGTTGAAAACTGAGTATAAATAGCTTTTTTTTTTCAAGTAATTTTGAGGTCACTGTTACTACATTCCTCCAATCATATATAAGAAATCCATATGTTTTAATACTTCAATGTATTTTGAATATTACCAATTACTTCTTGAAAAGACTGTACCATATAGTTATTGTCAATATAGATTTGCCTGGCACGCTTTTATTTCTGTATTTATCTACAAATACACGAAACTATGCATTATTCAATTTATACAACAGAATTGTGGAACTCACTAATGCTAAACACAAAGCCTTTGTAATATGTACCACTAGAACTCAATAGTTCACCAATATTGCTTTTAATTACTTGTGCTTGAACTTAGATTTATTCTTAAACCCTTTCTTATGCTGTGTGTATTAATGTGCTGCAAAATGTTGTGGGTTTCTTTGCCGGAACACACTTTTCACACAACAAACAAAACAATACACTATTATTTTTACTGAAATAGAATGGTTACATATCTACACAGATGGATCTAACTTGGACAACAACTCAGGAGCAGGAATTAAGTGTGCACTGTTCTCATTCTATCAACCAGCAGGACACCACACAACAAATTTTGATGCAGAAGTAACGGCTATTCACATTTCACTCCAACACCTTCTATACAGAATAGATACATTAAAAAATGCTGTCATACTTTCTGATTCTAAAGCAGTATTATGTGCAATAAGTTCATATAAAATGAGGTCAATCCAAATTAAAGAATGTCACAAAATGATCCAACAACTTCAGAAACTACAGAAAAGAATTATATTACAGTGGATACCTGCACATTGTGGAATTGCTGGAAATGAATCAGCTGATTTCCTTGCCAAAAAAGGTGAAAATTTAATTCAGAACAAAAGTAAAAACTTACCCTTTACATCCATAAAAAGATTAATCAAAAGCAAATATAAAAACAAACAAAACCAATCAATATCTAACAAAGCCAAAGATAAAAAATGGAACATTTTAATTAAAAATCCAGAAATTATTCCAGAAATCCCACGTAAAGCTGCAGTAGCGAATTTTAGATTACTTACGGAACATAATTATTTGGCCAAACACTTACACAGAATAGGAATTTATACAAGTCCAAATTGTCCTCTGTGCAACAAAGAAGAGGAAATGACTGAAGAACTTCTTTTAACCTGTGAAGTCCAACCTGCCGGACCCACTACACAGAAATATTGGAGAGCAAGAGAGCTAATGGCTTCATTGCCAAAGTCTAGCATTTGAAAACAACATTATTATACAAGAGTGGAAAGAAGTTTGTTAGGGGGTCCACAAACAATTAATGAATTTTAGACATATCTCAGAAGATGAATTTTGTGGACAAACAAGGAGGTTAAAAGCTAACAAAGCTAGTGGCATTGATGGTACACCAGGAGAATTTTGGCAGGTTTGGGCACTTGACGGACCTAGGAGGAAAGTAGTGATATAATTATTTAATAAAATAATGGAAGGAAAGGAAATTCCTAGGAAATGGAGGGCATGTATGGTATTGCCAATTTACAAGGGAAAGGGAGATAAAAATAACCCAGCTAATTTTAGAGGAATTAGTTTACTGTCCATTCTAGGTAAAATCTTTACTGGAATTCTAGCAAATAGGTTGCAAAATTGGGTTGAGAAAGAAAATAAACTATTAGAGTTCCAAGCAGGTTTTAGACCAGGCAGGAGAACATCAGACATCTTTATTATTAGAACAATTGTAGATAAATATCTGAGCAATAAAAGGGGAAGGGTATATATGATATTTATTGATCTAGAGAAGGCATTTGATTCTATTAACAGAGAAGCATTGTGGATAAAACTAAGCAGTAAGGGGATAAGTCATGCATTTATAGAATTATGAAGATATACCAGGAGAATGAGTTGTGTATAAAATTACCAGGCAACAAAGTAACTAAATCTATATCAAGTAAGATGGGAGTTAGGCAGGGATGTAAACTTAGTCCAGTATTTCAAAATTTAACTGTATTGGAACACCACAGTGAAGCAAAACAATTATTAAATTACACATGAGACGTATTCATTACACATCAGCTTACACTTATGTACCTATATTGAGGGCATGTTTCGCAAACTATCGTTCACATCATCGACTCTAATGCGACTAAAGCTTGATCCAGTGGTGTGGGTAGTTCTGGAGTTGCTGCTGCCATCTGTTGATTTTGTGATGAATTTAAATGTGGGGTTGTCTTCTGGCGGGATTTTGAAGTTCATTAGTTGGTTTTTATGTTTTTCTATATATATTCTCTTCCATATGACAAGTTCACTATGTTTTTGTATGTATTTTAGTAATTTGGTGCTATCTTCAATTTCATGATTTTCAGACCAGAAATGAGCTGCTATTGCGGACTTATCAATATTTTTGTATCTTAGGTGCCTAAAACGTTCTTTTTTTCTAGTGCCTATGTTGTTTTTGTCCTCCCTATGTAAATTTTTTCACAGTCTTTACACTTAATCTTGTAAATGCCTGCCATTTCTTCTGGTTTTATCTTATCAGTATTATTACTGTTAAGTAGGTTTTTAATGTTGTAATTGTTTTTTGGTGCCAATGTTATATTGTATTACTTGGATATTTTTTGGAACTTTTTTGTGGCCCAGGGGTGGTAAGTAAATTTAGCAAATATAATTTCTTGTTTCACTGGTGAAAGAGCTGTGATCTGTTTTAATCTTTTTTGAAGTTTGAATGATTTTATTTTTTTATCTACAAGGTCTTTTCCATATGCATTTTTAATTTCAGTTTTTAATATTTGAAGGTATTCTTTTTGATATTCTTGCTGGCTGAGGGGTAGATTTACTAATCTGTGTGTGAGACTTGATGGTGGCATGCTTGTGTGGAATTGGGTTGAAACTATTAACTTTGATGTAATTATCTGTGTGTGTTGCTTTTCTATGAATACCAAATTCCAGGTTTTCATTGTTTTTTTTTTGTTTTTTTTTTTGTGATTTTAAGGTCCAGAAAAGGTAGAGTACAGCACTCTTCAGTTTCCCATAGCCAGTCCTGAAATTTGTTTGTAATACTTTCCATCGAAGACGGAAGCCCGCTATCACCATTTTTGGCCAATTTGTACATGAACTTTTTCGAAACACATATGACTAAAGCCTTTCCTCATATTTTTAAAACATGGTACAGATACGTAGACAACATCTTTGCAATAGTACACTACAAACAGATAGATGATGCTTTGAAACTACTCAACCTTCAAGAACCCAGCATACTATTCACAGCAGAAACTGAAGAGGACTGTACTCTACCTTTTCTGGACCTTAAATTCACAAAAAAACCAATGAAAAACTGGAATTTGGTATTCATAGAAAAGCAACACACACAGATAATTACATCAAAGTAAATAGTTTCAACTCAATTCCACACCAACATACCACCATCAACAGTCTCACACACTGATTAGTAAATCTATCCCTCAGCCAGCAAGAATATCAAAAAGAATACCATCAAATATTAAAAACTGAAATTAAAAATGGATATGGAAAAAGTCTTGTGAATAAAAAAATAAAATCATTTAAACTTCAAAAAAGACAACAGATCACAGCACTTTCACCAATGGAACTAGAAATTAGATTTGCTAAATTTACTTACCACCTCTGGGCCACAAAAAAGTTCCAAAAAATATCCAAGAAATACAATATAACATTGGCACCAAAAAACAATTAAAACATTAAAAACCTATTAAACAGTAATAATATCTACTGATAAGATAAAACCAGAAGAAAAGTCAGGAATTTACAAGATTAAGTGTAAAGACTGAAAATATTTACATAGGGAAGACAAAAAGAAACATAGGCACTAGAAAGAAAGAACATTTTAGGCACCTAAGATACAAAAATATTGATAAGTCCACAATAGCAGCTCATTTCTGGTCTGAAAATCATGAAATTGAAGATAGCACCAAAATACTAAAATATGTAAAAAAACATAGTGAACTCGTCATATGGGAGAGAATATACATAAAAAAAGCTTAAAAGCCAACTACTGAACTTCAAAATCTTGCCAGAAGACAACCCCACATTTAAATTCATCACAAAATCAACAAATGGCAGCAGCAACTCCAGAACTACCCAAACCACTGGATCAAGCTTTAGTCGCATTGGAGTCGATGATGCAAACGATAGTTCGTGAACCATGTCCTCAATATAGGTACGTAAGTGAAGCTGATGTGTAATAAATACGACTCATCTATAATTTAATAATTAGTCCAGTATTACTAATCAAGGCTTCACGGGTGATCAGCCATGTCAAATTGATAAACGTCGAGCTTTTGGCCATTGTAAACTCCATGGCAGTAGTAGAAAATAGAATGTTACATGGATCAGAGGCAATATATATTGCACTTTCTCAACTATGTTTAAGAACAGATTCATTTAAACAAGCAGTTTTATTTTGTGATTCAAGTTCGCAATTCAAGCAATAACACTAAATATGCAATAAATTCAAAAGTAATTAAAATTAGGAGTCTCCTTGCAAAGTTAAAGCATTTAGGTAGTCACATAGCCTTCCAATAGATCCCCACCCATATTGGGGAAAAGGGGAATGAAGAAGCAGAATACTTGGCAAAAAAAGGTTCCAAAATCACATAAATTGCAAGACAAGACCCTTATCTTTCCATTCAGCAAAGCTTAAAATTAAATCTTTGTTCGAAGTGGAAAGATCAGACAGAGTAAATAAAATTATACATGAAAAACTAGTGGATGGATCTACTCCCAAACAGAAGAGAAATACCAGAGCTTCCATGAGGATAACATGACATAATTGTCTGGCAGAGCATCTCCATTGAATGAAAAATTTTCCTACACCCAACTACATGCTGTGTAGTGGGAATGTGGTCATGGACTGGGAGCACCTTGGGATATGCACTGCTCTAAAAAATTACAGGAATAAACCAAGTGGACAATTATATTGGGTGGCTAGAACACGAATGGAAATGTTTCCAAGTATATAGACCATTAAAATGAATGAACAAATGAATGAATGAATTATATAAATAAATAAAACGATTTTGCTCTTCTATAATGGCTTTCTCTACATCTGTACCTCTTTATGTCTTGCTTTATAGCAGCAGAAATGCCCTTCTGTAATATTCCTGTTCTGTCACCTCCTCTGGTTTCCTTTGGTGCATTCCCAGATAAGTGAAATTTTCTAACCAGGAGAGATAATCTATCTTTTGACACCCCTGCAATTTTTTGGAAGTTTGCAGCGCATACTGACAATACTCGGCCATCATTAGTTCTCACACTGTATTTAATGCTAACAGTCTGCTTTCTATTTGCAGCTTCTTTCTTCAACACTCTGCGAATAGGAGATGTAATACTCATATATTTCATTAGGAATTTATCTGGATCTATTTGGTTGAGCATGGAAACATGTTGGTGAAATCCACTTATATCATTATAAGTCAAATCAGCTACATCACAGTGCTTATGCCCTTTACTTTTAGGATTTTTGTGGAGTGTGCTCGAGACCATGTAAACATGAAATTGCTGGAGTATGAGTTCTCCTTGACTTGCATTTTGATTTCCTTTCCTTGTTTTTGCAATTACTACCTTCCGCGCATTCTATGACTGGTACAGTTTCACAATCTGAGCTGCTGTCCATTGTGCATAGTACAGTGCACTGTCTCATGTAAGAATAAAAATGCCATGTAAGTATAACAAAGATTTCAGAAATGAATGTAAAATCCAAGCGCACAACCTGAGTTCGCAGTTATTGCCAACAGTGCAGCAGTGTACAAAGCTTGCAGAAATAACTGAGAATTCCAAGAATCACAACTGTGAGATGAGTCAATGCCAACATGCATTTCATAGAATTAAGGGGCTACATGCTGGATCTAAAATCATAAAATTGCATCTATTGACTTTTGCTTTAACTGAGCAAGTGCATTGATCGAGTTTTGAAAAAACTGCTAATATTCCCTACCTTCTACACAGGACGTGAATCAAATTTTGCAAAATCTAATTTCACAAAATGATGCAAAAGGTGAAAAAGGTGAAAAAGGTGCTGCTACTATATGCAACTCAATTTCATAAAATTTTGGATCTATCGAGTTTTGAAAAAATGCTCCTCAATTACAATTACTAAAAAGAGAATGTCAGAGAAAGTGCAACATACTTGTTATATTACTATATTCTTAAGATTAGATATATTATCACATTGTATTTATTGTGTGTGCATTAATGATGTCATTGTATACATTGCATTTAATCACAGTGTATTTATTGTCTTGCACTTTGACAATGCTATTAATTCCATGTAATTATTACAGCTAATCAAAATCTATGAATTGTTTTTGTATAATCTATGAATCTATGTATAGTCTCATGTACCTGACGATGCTATGAATTACACTAATTTTTACTGCAGATAATAAATGAATGAATGAACTACATCAAGTTATTTCTCCTTGCAGTATTATTTCACAACACCTGGCTCTTCCCTAGTATTTCTTTTTCAGCATTCAGCAGAGAAAATAGCAAATCATTGATAAATCGCAATAACTGTGAAATATGCACTTCTAAATTTCAGTGTTGGATAAAATATACTGTTTTACTTAACTGTCATAAAATAAATAGTCAAGAACATTTTCCTGCAAAGTAAGCACAAACAATAATTAAAACTGCTGATCTAAGTGTGTTATGAAGTGCAAGCTTTTTGCTCATCCTTAAAAGTGTGGAAAAATTTAAGCATTTTGCTTCGAAATCCAGGCTTTAATAATGAGATAAGTTAAAAACATGACGAGATAGGGCTTTTAATTTTCCTTTAATGGACACTGTTTCTTTCCTTCAATACCAGTTACCTAAATCTTTAATTAGTTATTCTCAAAAAGCTTTGTATACCTGTGCCTGTGAGTTATTTCCCCATGCCCACACTCTTCCAGTAGCTGAATTATCCACAGCAACTGTAAATTCACATCCACAACTAACTTGCTGCAACCTTAACTTCTCAGCTACAGAAGAACCAGCACCCTGCAAAAATGGGAGTTATTGTTAAATATTTTATAATTAAAATATAATGAAATGCATTTATTTATCTAAGTAACAAGATAAGTGCCATGTAAGTCACTATAATGATGAAAAAATGAGTTATTCGTTCAATCATTTATTATCTGCTTAAAAGAATACAAAACATATTCAAAGCATTGTCTAGTTAAATATGTGGAACCAGAAAATCACATAGTTTAATATCTACATAAACAAGTTCTAAAATAACCTAATTACAATAATAAATCATAAACTAGACACTATTACACTTATATTATACAAATACTATTTATTTAGTCAATATTATCTAAGATATTCGTCAATTGGATAATAGCAACATTCCATACAATATTTCTTTAATTTTTTCTTGAATATTTTAAGATTAAGAATATTTTTCAGATAGGTAGGGAGTTTATTATACAGTTCATGAGCTGCAGCAGTAGGTCTGGTTTTATGTAGTTCTGATCTGTGACTGTAAATGAAAGTTTGTATTTCCTCTGGTGTAGTGCTCATGTATTTGTTTATTTGTTTTACCTTTATCTTGCCTGTTAAATAATTCTACTATTACTTCATATATGTAAAGTGAATATACAGTTAAAATATTTAGGTCTTTGAAGGTTTGCTTACATGAATCTGTTTATTTCATTCCCATAATTAGTCTTATTGATCTTTATGGAGAAGGAATACTCGGTTAGTGTGTTTTTTAGCACAATGTCCCCACACTGTTAACCCATATGATATCTACGGGTATATCAATCCATAATATAACATTGTCTGTGTATTAAATTCCACTATGTTCATCACTTTTTTCATTACGAATAACCCTGAGCTCATTTTGTTGCATATATGATCAATGTATTTGTCCCATGTTAGGTTTTTATCCACAATTAGTTCTAGAAAATTTGCACTATCTACTGCATTTACTTCCCTGTTTTCAATTATAATCTTTGTATTTGATGGCGACCTGTTCTGTTGAGTTTGAATCTGAACGTAATTTGTCTCATTTAAGTTTATGTGTAAGTTATTGGACCTGAAGTACTGTATAACTTGTGTTATATTACTTACTGTTGTATTCTCCAAAGCTTGTGAACTTGTACCTTTATTTACTACTGATGTGTCATCAGCATATATAAATATTTTCCCTTCACTGACATTTGGAAGGTCATTGACATATATTATAAAAAGTAGGGGGCCGAGGACGGAACTTTCAGGCATTCCATATGAATAGTATTTAATAGTATTCCATGATATGCTGATTCCTAGCATGTGTCATTTTTACCTGTTATGTAACTTATTTTTTGGATTTCAAATTCATTGAACAGCTGTTCATTTCACAACATTATTTGACAGCATATTTGCAAGCCTCGCTGTCAAATATGTTCCTTGCTATATACAAATATAATAATTTGTAAATTAAAAAACTTCACTTATCTTATAAGAAATGATGACCGTTTTCTTATAAATTGACTAGTATTGTGATTTCGTGAATATCTTACTCACATCATCAGCTTGAACCATCAACAATCTTGTTAACGTTACCATCGCTAAATGTCAGTTTTTTTAGTATTACTAACATCTGAAAATGAAACAAATTTAAAAACAGAATCGACTGCCGGTATTTCAAAATTCATTACGTGATATATCGAGATTCAACTGTATTGGAACACCACAGTGAAGCGAAAAATTATTAAATTTTAGATGAGTCGCATTTTTTACACATCTGCTTCACTTTCGTACCTATTTTGAGGACATGTTTCGCAAATCTTCGTTTGCATCTACGGCTCTTGTGCGACTGACGCTAGATCCAGCGGTGTGGGTAATTCTGGGGTTGTTGCTGCCATCTGTTGATTTAGTGATGAACTGAAATGTGGGATTATCTTCTAGCGGGATTTCAAAGTTCATTAGTTGGTTTTTATGTTTTTCTATGTATATCCTCTCCCATATGACGAGTTCACTATGTTTTTGTACGTATTTTAGTAATTCTGTGCTATCTTCAATTTCATGATTTTCAGACCAGAAATGAGCTGCTATTGCGGACTTATCAATATTTTTGTATCTTAAGTGCCTGAAGTGTTCTTTCTTTCTAGTGCCTATGTTCCTTTTTGTCCTTCCTATGTAAATTTTTTCACAGTCTTTACACTTAATTTTGTAAATGCCTGACTTTTCCTCTGGTTTTATCTTATCAGTATTATTACTGTGAAGTAGGTTTTTAATGTTGTAATTGTTTTTTGGTGCCAATGTTATATTGTATTTCTTGAATACTTTTTGGAACTTTTTTGTGGCCCAGGGGTGGTAAGTAAATTTAGCAAATCTAGTTTCTTGTTTTATTGGTGTGAGAGCTGTGATCTGTTTTAATTTCTTTTGAAGTTTGAATAATTTTAGTTTTTTATCTACAAGGTTTTTTCCATATCCATTTTTAATTGCAGTTTTTAAGATTTGATGGTATTCGTTTTGATATTCTTGCTGGCTGAGAGGTAGATTTACTAATCTGTGTGTCAGACTGTTGATGGTTGCATGTTTGTGTGGAATTGGGTTGAAACTATTTGCTTTGATGTAATTATCTGTGTGTGTTGCTTTTCTATGAATGCCAAATTCTAGTTTTTCATTGCCTTTTTTGATTTTAAGGTCTAAAAAAGGTAGAGTACAGTCCTCTTCAGTTTCTACTGTGAATTGTATGCTGGGTTCTTGCAGGTTGAGTAGTTTCAAAGCATCATCTATTAGTTTGTAGGGCACTATTGCAAAGATGTCGTCTACGTATCTGTACCATGTTTTAAACATATGAGGGAAGGCTTTAGTAATATGTGTTTCGAAAAAGCTCATGTATAGATTGGCCAAAAATGGTGATAGCGGGCTTCCCATAGCTAGTCCTGAAATTTGTTTGTAATATTTTCCATCGAAGACAAAATAATTTTGATGTATACATAATTCAGTCATTGCCACATATTCTTCTATTGCATTGGCATCCAGGTTTATAGAATTTAGCCATTTTTTCAGTTGAATCAAAAGTTTGTCTAATGGAATGCTAGGGAAGAGGGAGCGGACATCAAAAGATACTAAAGTGTCATGAGGTTTTAGTTTAAGATTTTGAATTTTTTCTACCAGGTCTAAAGAGTTTTTTATACTCAGAGTATGGAATTGTGGAAAGGACTGAAATGTTTTGGTTAGCCATTTTGCCAGAAGGTAAGTAGGAGTGTTTATATTATTTACAATGGGTCTCATGGGTATGTTGGGTTTGTGTATTTTAGGCAAACCATATATTCTTGCAAGGGCAAGAATATATGGTTGCAAGAATATATGGTTTGCCTAAAATACACAAACCCAACATACCCATGAGACCCATTGTAAATAATATAAACACTCCTACTTACCTTCTGGCAAAATGGCTAACCAAAACATTTCAGTCCTTTCCACAATTCCATACTCTGAGTATAAAAAACTCTTTAGACCTGGTAGAAAAAATTCAAAATCTTAAACTAAAACCTCATGACACTTTAGTATCTTTTGATGTCCGCTCCCTCTTCCCTAGCATTCCATTAGACAAACTTTTGATTCAACTGAAAAAATGGCTAAATTCTATAAACCTGGATGCCAATGCAATAGAAGAATATGTGGCAATGACTGAATTATGTATACATCAAAATTATTTTGTCTTCGATGGAAAATATTACAAACAAATTTCAGGACTAGCTATGGGAAGCCCGCTATCACCATTTTTGGCCAATCTATACATGAGCTTTTTCGAAACACATATTACTAAAGCCTTCCCTCATATGTTTAAAACATGGTACAGATACGTAGACGACATCTTTGCAATAGTGCCCTACAAACTAATAGATGATGCTTTGAAACTACTCAACCTGCAAGAACCCAGCATACAATTCACAGTAGAAACTGAAGAGGACTGTACTCTACCTTTTTTAGACCTTAAAATCAAAAAAGGCAATGAAAAACTAGAATTTGGCATTCATAGAAAAGCAACACACACAGATAATTACATCAAAGCAAATAGTTTCAACCCAATTCCACACAAACATGCAACCATCAACAGTCTGACACACAGATTAGTAAATCTACCTCTCAGCCAGCAAGAATATCAAAACGAATACCATCAAATCTTAAAAACTGCAATTAAAAATGGATATGGAAAAAACCTTGTAGATAAAAAACTAAAATTATTCAAACTTCAAAAGAAATTAAAACAGATCACAGCTCTCACACCAATAAAACAAGAAACTAGATTTGCTAAATTTACTTACCACCCCTGGGCCACAAAAAAGTTCCAAAAAATATTCAAGAAATACAATATAACATTGGCACCAAAAAACAATTACAACATTAAAAACCTACTTCACAGTAATAATACTGATAAGATAAAACCAGAGGAAAAGTCAGGCATTTACAAAATTAAGTGTAAAGACTGTGAAAAAATTTACATAGGAAGGACAAAAAGGAACATAGGCACTAGAAAGAAAGAACACTTCAGGCACTTAAGATACAAAAATATTGATAAGTCCGCAATAGCAGCTCATTTCTGGTCTGAAAATCATGAAATTGAAGATAGCACAGAATTACTAAAATACGTACAAAAACATAGTGAACTCGTCATATGGGAGAGGATATACATAGAAAAACATAAAAACCAACTAATGAACTTTGAAATCCCGCTAGAAGATAATCCCACATTTCAGTTCATCACTAAATCAACAGATGGCAGCAACAACCCCAGAATTACCCACACCGCTGGATCTAGCGTCAGTCGCACAAGAGCCGTAGATGCAAACGAAGATTTGCGAAACATGTCCTCAAAATAGGTACGAAAGTGAAGCAGATGTGTAAAAAATGCGACTCATCTAAAATTTAATCATTACGTGATGTTTATTTTTAAAAATAAATATCTTTTCCCACACCATTAAATCTATTGGACCATTTAATTGTTTTAATAATTTAACTACTGGATTTATTTCACAGTTAAATGACCAAAAATGATCTGCTACAGCCGATTTATCAGTTTGTTTATACTTAATGTTACGAAAGTGCTCTTTTGTTCTGGTTTCCAAATTACGTTTGTTTTTCCAATATAAACTTTATCACAATCGAAACAATTAAATTGATAATAACAGATTTTTTACTGTCAGGAATTTTATCTTTCTTAGACAAATGCAGTAAATTTTCAATACTATATTTATTTTGAAGAACTAAAGTTATACCAAACTCTTTAAACATTTTTTGAAAATATTTGTTAACCGAAGGATGGTAAGTAAATTTGTTAAAATTATAATCATCCGTTATTTTCTAAGCGTAAAGATATCATTAACAGTTTTTTAATATTAAATTTTTCAATGTTTTATGTATAAAGTATCTATTAAAACAATTAATTAAAGCAATATTAATAATATGTTTATATTCTTTATTAAATTCCTTTTTATTCTCTGGTATATTTATTAAACTAAACATCAAACTATTGAAAACAGCAAATTTATGTGAAAAGTGGTTAAAACTTTTATTTTTCATGTAATTATCGATATGAGTAGACTTCCTATAAATTCCAAAGTGTAATTTATTACTATTTCTTATTATCTTAAGATCTAGAAAAGGAAGAAATCCATTAATTTCAGTCTCTAACGTGAATTTTTAAGCTTTAACTTGCAAATTTAGTAATTTTAAAGCTTCATTTATGTGTTTATCAGGAAGAATAGCAAAAATATTTTATAAATGGATTATAAGTGAAATTACTAAAACAATTAAATGGTCCGATAGGTTTAATGGTTTGGGAAAAGATATTTATTTTAAAAAATAAACATTGTGTAATGAATTTTGAAATACCAGCAGTCAATTTTGTTTTTAAATTTGTTTCATTTTCAGATGTTGGTAGTACTACAAAACACAGTGAAATCTACCAACGGTACCGTTAACAACGAAATTATTGATGGTTCAAGCTGATGATGTGAATAAAATATTCATGAAATCGCGATCCTAATCAATTTATAAGAAATCAGTCATCATTTCTTATAAGTGAAGTTTTTATAGTTACAAATGATTATATTTGTATATATTTGTTTGCTTCACTGTTAATTACTTTATATTTTTCGTATTTATGTATTTTGCTTTTATTACAGTAGTTTCAAATGAATTTGGAGCAAAAGTTCTTTTGTTAAACAAGGTATCTAGACTAATCAGTGACCAAAATTTACCATAATTCAGTTGTTCCCACTGACGGTTTTATCACATTACTACAGAGAGCATTTAAAACTATAGTACTGAAAGGCCATCAATAATCTTTCATTTATTAAGTTATATAGGTAACTAAATATCAGTCATTTTTCCAATAATTACAATTACAAGTTCTAAAATTTAATATTTCCATTATTAGCCATGCAAATAAGGAGGAGATTTATTTTCATAGAGCTGCAACTTGTTGCAAGCATATGAAAAGCATAGGAGGATTACTGCATACAAAATGATTATACTGCATCTATTAATGAAATAACTACATTTTATGACAGTACTATTACTTATATTTGATACAATAATATCAAATACAGACAAAGATGATAAGAAAATAAGAGTATCTGCAAGCAAAGAATGGAAATGATCATGCAAGTATCAGTCTAAATCAGTATGCTAACAAAGAGATCATCAAAGAGATTACTAGTAGCCCAAGTTGCTGGGTGCTAAAGAGACAAAGAAACTTTAAAGAGACGTGTTGAAGTTGTGTACTTGTGTAAAAGAGAAGGTGATTAATTGTAAGTTTACATTGTGCAAACAATTTTGGTGACAAATAAAGGAGTTAAAGGTGAAATTTGTGACTTTGGACACTGGTGTTAGAAGTGGTATAAAAAGCTGCAATGGAGGAAATGTTTTAAAAATTACAGGTCTGAATGGACAAAAGAATTCCTAATGGAAGGAATGAAGACAAATGAAGAATGAAATAAATAGTAAAATTAAAGTTGGCAAATTCCTTGATGTAAAATCAGTATGGACATGATAGAATCAAAATGGAAATTAGAACTGAAGGACGTACAAAGCCTTAGCCTATATGCGGCTAGTGTGAAGAAATGATTAATTTCCACCAATTAACTTAAATAGTAAGAGTTTAAACGTGAAGCCTGGGATTTAAGTACTTACGATAGTAAGTCGCCACAAATGGTGTATCTCGGATGCGAGAGCCCTTAGAGGTTTACCGGGAATATATGAGACAACTGGAGAATTAAATGTCAGGACGGCATGTTGGCCATGGTAGCTCAATGGGTTAGAGCGACTGGACGGAAACCAGGAGATCCGTCGTTCAAATCCCAGCCATGGCATTGAATTTTTCATGTTGAATCTATCCTATTATATGTATATGCTTCAAGCCAGGCTCCTTCCCATACCATATTTCATATGGAGACGTTCCCTCAATACTAGAAGATCCTGTTCGATTAAGAATGTATGCTGCAGAATTTATCATTTCAGTCCAAAGTGACTTAGGAATGTTTTCATAAGCATGCATCATAGCCCTGGCACTTTCAAAACGAGTATGATTTTCCCTTTCACTGCACCCATTTTGCTGCGGAGTATATGGCACAGTAAAATGTTGAATTATGCCCTCCTTCTGTAGAATCTCCCTTGTCTGTTCATTGTTGAATTCTCCTCCATTATCGCATAAGAGGTTTTTGATTGTATGCCCATCAGTCTTTGTTTCAGTAATGAATTGACTTAGTTTATAGGTAACTTCTGATTTTTCCTTGACAAAGTAAACAGCATGAAATTTTTGAGTTTGATTTATGAGTCACTATGTTTACATTCAAACTTCACTTACTTGTTGTATAATTGAAACATTTTCAAGATCATTCGATCTCATCCTCAGCTGTTTGGTGACTAAATGAACATTCCTCTTCTTCCACTACTACGGAGCTCCAATTCCCTCTGCCATCTGGTGTTAGGGGCACTAAGTATTAATACTTCATTTAATGCCGGGATTTCAAAATTTGTAACTTTATCATGGTTTTTGGTTATGAATATTTTTTCCCAAATATCCAGTTCTATGGGTGTACTTAAAGATTTTAACAGTTTAATGTTGTGGCCAATGTTGTGGTTTTCTGTCCAAAAATGGTGTGACACTGCAGATGTTTCTGTTTGTTTCAACTTAATGTTCCTCTGGTGTTCTTTTTGCCTGGTTAACAAGTTTCTCTTAGTTTTTCCTATGCAGCTTTTTTCACAGGTTTCATAATTTATCTGATAAATTCCCGATTTCAAAGTGTTGGGGATTGAATTTTTTAGTGGTTTATTTAGCAGGTTCCTCAAACTGAATTTGTTTTGGGGTGCTAGTTTTAAGTTTAGTCTTTTGAAGATTTGTTCAAATTTTCTAAAAGCCCATGGATTGTAGGTGAATTTTCTATATTGCCAATTTATGTTTTTAAGTGGTGTGAGAGTGGTATTTTTTGATATTATCTTCAGTTTTTCCTTTCTATTCATCATGTTCCTTATGATGGCTGGGTTGAATCCATTTAATACTGCTATCTCTTTTATGTGTTGTTGTTCTTTCAAAAATTCCTCCTTACTCAGTGGGATGTTGTATAGCCAGTGAATTAGACTTCTAAAGGCAGCTAGTTGACGTGAAAATGGGTTGTATTTATTTTTCTTTATGTAATTATCTATGTGTATTACACATATTGTAATAAATACGACTCATCTATAAATTAATAATTATTTCACTTCACTGTGGTGTTCCAATACAGTTAAATAACGTAAGTGAAGCCAATGTGTAATAAATATGACTCATCTATAAATTAATAATTATTTCGCATCACTGTGGTGTTCCAATACAGTTAAATCTTGATACCATCAAATAACTTATGCAGTTCTGTCCATACTTTACGAGATGTATTAAGACGCATTATTTTCTGCAATGTTTCTTCTGTCATATTAGTAGTCAACACAATCAAAGCATTGCTATCAGCCTTAAGATAATTATTTAATGTGTTGTTGTATGCTTCTTTTTCTTGAGCTGTAGCACCTTCCGCAGGCTCTGCAGATTTAACTAATCTGCCTTCAATATCATCAAGAGCTCCACTTAAACACACACTTGCTTTATACTTCCACGTATACCAGTTTGATCGCCCTTCCAGTAAACCAAGCTGATTACTCTTGTCGGATCCATATTCAAAATTCACAACTGAATCCACACATTACAGAATATGGCGTAGGAAAGTCACAGTACACTAATTTCAAAGTTTTCACTTTATTTACGTACAAAAAATGCACAAACTGTGTTCCTTCAATTGCCTTGAACTTCACAATAGCACACCTGGACCCATAACCTCTTATAGTTTCTCATGAACAACACGTTATTCCATAATAACAGCATTGATTTTATTTACGACTTAACAAGAACACATATTATTACACAACTGGCACTTAATATCTGTTTCATATAACCTTGGCCCGCTGACATGTTTCAATCCGCGTTCAACTACCTTCCCCCTCATTCTAATTGGCTAATGCTTTCACGCCATAGACCATAGGCGGTGCCTTCCCGTCACTTTTAAACCTGCAGTAAACGTCATAATAATTGCCAAGAAGATAGATAAAATCGTACAAATAAGAATATGAAGGCATGTAAAAATACAAGTTTATAATGAAACTGAGCAAGTTGAAACAATGAATGAAACTGAAACAAGTTTGTAATGAAAGGCCTTTGGCCTTTACCATTGGGATTTTTTGTTTAAACCAGCACACATACCTAGCAAAACTGCTTGTCTTTCATTTTTAAAAGTCGTATCACGCCATACTTGTGTGTCCTAATTCACCCAAGTCTCGACAAGGTAGTATATTTTGCGACTTGTATCCCGGTACAGTTTGAATGTCCATAAATAACATCTTCGCCACACAGCAATATGGCCCCTGGAGTGGTAAGTTTTCCTGTTGTCTCAATTTCATGTCACGATGTTCCTACGCATCTAACACACCTGTAAGTTCATAGCACAACTGTTCGACTTCTCTCACTGACAAAGATGGATTATTCTCTGTGAGTGCATTCAACACATGCAACACAATTCTTTTTTCGCTGCTTTGTAAAAGTTTTCCCTTGCGATGTTTCAGCGAAAAACTGGCAGTAGACTCTGCCGTTATACATATAATAAGTACACGCACAATAAACAATATAATAATTGAGCTCTCAGCACAGCACACCTTCGAATGGTGATATATGACTAATCCAGTTCAAAGCAAGGTCAGTGATAAAAGTCATATAAACAAATATGTCATCACTACCGCTGAAGCACGTGCTATCGTGTCATATGAAAGGCAGGATTCAGAGCAAAGGAACCTCCTCTTTACTTCGTTTAAGAATTAACATGTATTTCAGATAAATCGACTCTCTTGCATAATATATTTAATTGAAACAGTTACAAAAATGTAAATTTGACAATTCTCTTCCAACATATAAAGATATATCACCACGTTAAATAACGAACTATTTTTTACAGCACAACAGTCTATACTACAAGAGCGCCAATGAGAGGTGATTAGGTCATTTGACCATTAAGAGATATGGGGCAAGCTTACGTGAAACAAGGATTAGCTAGTGGCCACAGGATTGCCAACACTTACATAACTGTATTGCCAACATTTACATACAAGTTATTAAATACAACTGTACTCAAAACACGAAACTTTAACAATAACCACTGGCCAGAAAAAGGTGTATTAGATTAGATTACCACATGTGGAAATATTAAGTTGATTTGCTGCTTGGTAATGTATTTGTAAAGTTTACAGTAACTTGAAAAAAAAAAAAAAAAAGTGGTTAAAATTTTTAACACTATGGATGTGATTAGTTCTGCTATGTTCTTGTAATGGGAACTTAGTAACAGGCAATATGCAGTGAAAAAATGTAACTACTAATGACAAAATTGTACATATTACATCATATAACTGAGCATTATTTCAACCATTTCTTTCATTCAATATCGGATATCCCCTACCCATTGTTAATGGATGTAAATTATCTTTAACAAAAAGGATTGGTAAAGTAATACTGGTATTACCACTGCATCATATTTCATTTGCCACTGCAAAGGGAATGTAATTCACTTGCAAATAGTTTAAAACAACCTCTGGAAGAAAGTCTGGCCACAAAAAGGTGATAGTCCAAAAAAGAAGCATAACGAAAGTACTATCTAGTAAATCAGTAGGAAAAATAAACAACCATAAAGCGAGGAACTGCAGAAAGAGAAACTAGGAGACATAGAAAAAATTATAAAGAATTTGTGTGATATTAGGAAAATAAAATTACCAGATCCGTACCACAAACATAAAAAATTCTAAGGAATCTAAAATCAAGGAACCAAGGACTACCATTACTTTCAAAACTTATGGACACAAGGTACAAATTCTCTCATCATCCAATAATATTTCAACTGACTTGATTACAGAAGATAAAATTTCAGACATACTGTTAAAAATGAAAACCAACAAACTCCCAGAGAGGATGCAATAAATATCAAACCGTTTAAACATGCCAAGCCTTAATTTAGACAGATTTTTTAATTTATCTTATTATAGATGGGAAAGACAATGCACAAAATTAATTGTAATATTTAAAAGAGGAGACATGAAGAACTGCAAAAATTAAAGAGACTGGATGCAAAATTGATGCTAGCATAATAAAGAACAAAGCAAGCATTTTAAGAACCTTCTTGGTGAAAAACAGAATGGCTTTTGCAATTATAGATTCTATTGTAATGGATCCTTTTCAGTAAAATTATTAATAGAAAACCTAGAAGGTTTAATGTGGAAACAGATCTTGCTTTTGTACATTTCAAAAAGCCTTCAGTAGAGTCAATAGAAATAAGTTATTTGAATTTCAGCTAACAATAATCTACTACAACGATATATTTTAAATACATGCAAAATCATGAATTTGTTTTCAATTCAGACCAACAATAAATAAAAAGAATGAATCAATATAAGTACTGAAGAAAGAAAAGGATATGGCGTCTCCCCTTACTGGTTACAATATACATGGGTAGAATTATTGAGAATGGTGACAGATGAGACATGGATCAACAAAATACTCAAACTAGACTACATGATTTTTGCAGTATTTCATACACAATTTACATATAACTGGAAGAAATGCAAATGAAACCAAAATGACCTTTTTACAAAACATATCTTATTGATATTGCTTTTGAAAATCATATTTTAGAAATGGTAAACAAATTTAAATATTTGGGTTAGAATATGACCTTTGAGGATGAAGTTATTATAGCAAACAAAATTACAAAACTTTTGAAAAAAAAGGGGGGGGGGATAATTAACAGTATTATAAACTATCTGTATTCAAATGAATGCAAGACTAACATATAAGATGCTGACAAGACCACTATCATGTTATGGTAATGCCTGTACAATATGAAGAAGAGATACACATAGGAATATAGCTAATAAATTAAATTTAAAGCGAGTCAATGGCACTAAACAACACTTACTTTTAAATTTTTCCGGAACATGTTTCAGAGACTTTGCCTCTATCCTCAGCCGGCCATCGACTGGTTCTCATTGGTGTAGTTGACAATATTTTGTCATAGGTCTCCTCTGGTGGCGGTTTAAGGAACTTGCTTAACAAATCTTTCTGGGGGATGTCGAAATTGAATACTTTGTTCCTATTTTTTGAAACCCCATGGGTGGGATCAACCCAAGATCCCACAAACAGGCAATCTTCAATAGTTTAACACACAGACTGGTCAACATCCCTCTCACACCAGAAGAATACAAAACAGAATACAACAAAATTATTGAAATAGCACAAAAAAATGACTTTCCCAAATCATTAGTAGACAAAAAAGTGCACTTAGCAAAAAAGAAGAAGCTAATAATGGAAACCACAACCCTCTCAGCTACAGAAACTAATATGATTTTCAAAAAATTCACTTACCATCCATGGGCCTATGATAAATTCAAAAAAGTCTTCAAAAAACAAAACATTCAACTAGCACCAGTCAACCTTATTCCTTAAAAAACCTAATTTGCTCAAACATCAAAGATGCCATTCCATCTAACAAAATATCTGGTATATATCAAATTGAATGCTGTGACTGTAGTCAAATTTATATTGGAAAAACCAAAAGAAATTTAGAAACAAGAGCAAAGGAACACTTTAGGAACATAAAATATAAACAATTAGAAAAATCAGCAGTTGCCACGCATTTTTGGGAAAAAAACCACAACATAAATCCAGAACCAAAACTACTAAAGCATACATCAGGAAAACAAGAACTATCCACATGGGAACAAATCTTCATTTCAAAAAATAGGAACAAAGTATTCAATTTCGACATCCCCCAGAAAGATTTGTTAAGCAAGTTCCTTGAACCGCCATCAGAGGAGACCTATAACAAAATATCGTCAACTACACCAATGAGAACCAGTCAATGGCCAGCTGAGGATGGAGGCAAAGTCTCTGAAACATGTTCCGGAAAACTTTAAAAGTAAGTGCTATTTAGTGTCATTAATCGACTCCCTTTAAATTTAATTTATCATAACATCACTGTTTTCAACACTTCCAAGAAAGGAATTGCAATATGGCTAATATCTTGGAGAAAACCCCTCACCCTCAGCCAGGAATCGAGGGGATGCCTGCCATGCGAGGGGTCACAGGTTTTATTCCTGGCTGGGAGTAGGCATTTTGCTCCAACCAAGATAATTCCTCATCTTCCCCAGAGTCTAGAAGTATGAATGAGAGGGGAATGTGCGCATGATCTAATGATTAAAACCCAACGAATTAACAACTTCGATATGTCCCAAAGGAGAACAGCCGCCATATGACCATTGCAGTTAAATGGAACAAAAAAGAGTGATTTATGCATACATCATATACAAAAATATCAGGATTGAATGTCATTTCATAGAATTCCAAGAGTTATGTTTTGTCCTCAAGGCAAAAGATTGCTAGAATGCTGCTAGAAATGTTGAAAGGAAATTTCCTCTTTGGGACCATAACAGGCCACCTGGCATAGTATTTGTAATTTACGTCCTCCAATGTTAAGTCGTATCGGACGAATGAAATGGGTGAAATGATGCTCAAATGAGTCCGAGATCCATGGAGCTTAGAGTTACCCAACATTCGTCTATCAGAATAAGGGAAAACCCCGGAAAAACCTTATCCAGGTAATTCACCCTAACTGAGATTCGAACTCGGGACCTCTTGAACGTGAGGCAGACATGCTACTATCTACGCTACCAAGGTGGGCATGATGATGATGGTGATGATGGGTCACCTGGCGTAATATTTGTAAGATGATGATTTCTTTTTTTGTAATTTACGTCCTCCAACATTAAGTCATATCGGACGATGAATGGAATGGATGAAATGATGCTCAAATGAGCCCGGGGTCCAAAGAGCTTAGAGTTATTCGACATTCGTCTTTCAGGATATAAGGAAACCCCAGAAAAACCTTATCCAGGTAACTCACCCTGACCGAGATTCGAACTCGGGACCTCTTGAAAGTGAGGCAGACATGCTACCACCACGCTACCAATGCAGGCTGTAGGATGATTTTGATGATGATGATGATGATGATGATGATGATGATGATGATGATGATGATGATGATGATCACGATGGTCATGATCATGACAACATAAATGCACATCACTAAAAAGGAAAAAAGAAATAAAAATCCTTGATGTTTCAAAACCTTGTGACTTTCCGTTTATAAAGGCAATCAATAGATGTTGGATTGCTTTAAAACACACAATCCATCCGTAAGCAAACTTCAAAAGGTGGAATTAGATCTGGGCAGAGCAGCCGCTTTTAAAGTGGAAGATCCATGATTCAATATGGGCTCTGGCATTGAATTTTTTCATCTCTGATTATTCAATCTTACACCTGGTGACTTTTCTTGCTACAATTTTGTTGAATTTTTACATTTACTATTTTTATATGCTCTCAGTAAAACATGATAAACATCTATATAACAATTGTAATGTACTATAAAAGCATACCTTTTGTGATGAAGATGAGAGTGGCGTAGGTATAAGAACTTCTTTCCGAGAACCATTGCCCAACTGTCCATCCAAGTTGCGACCCCACATGTATAAAACTCCTTGCCGTGTCAGGAGTGCTGAATGATGGCAACCACAAGAAACCTGTCCAGCGAAAAGAAAATGCTTTGATTAGTATTATCTATGGGAATCAAATGCCAGAAATTGTGAGGTATTGATTATAAAGTCACTGGCCAAAATATGCAGATGTCTGAAACACTATTAAGAATGTAATTCCAAAAGAAAATTTATTTTCACATAAGTTCTAAACAAAAAGACTACAGAAAGACAAATATTCTGAAGAGATAAAGTGCAGAAGCACAAAGGTATAATTTTATCTTTATGTGATTAAAACTAGACACATTTCTGAGCCTTTAAATGATTGATGATGATGATGATGATGATTGATGATCATATGGGAACTGATATGGGAATAAGTTAACATAGGATTCTTAGCGTCTTAGGGCATATGATTACAGATCATGTTTGGGTTTAAAATATTAACCGTACCTTATGTTGTGTATTCCTGTTCAAAATGCATTTGATTCATTTAATTTGCTTGATTATGTTTAACATCAGTTATAATAACATATGGAACATCCTTCACAACCAGCAATTTGAAGAAAGGGGGGCAGAAAGAAAAAGAAAAGAAAAAGAAAAGAAAAAATTTGATAGGACTTGAACCTAGAATCTGGTATCACTGACTCTTAAGAACTCTCTGTTACCACCGAGTCACACATGTATACTTTCTAGCACTTCAGCAAATGCTACACATACTACTGAGCTAGTATCAGTGGCATACTGGCTCAAATATATTTTGGCTTATTACAAAACATACGCTCTGGGATCATAAGTCCTATCTCAAATTATTCCCCTAACACTGTTAGTTAATTGGTCAAATTGCATAATTTCCTGCATATATGTTGTTTGGCAGGGATTGATATCCATATCACATATACACTTGTGTCTATAATAATCATCTTTGTTTCTTTTGTTATAATTATGAATTTGGTTGCTTTTTATCAATGGTAGTTTATTGTTAAGAAAATAATAGTTTTGTCAATATACAAGGAACAAGTGGTAAACATTTTTTAATTAATGTATGTCTCCCCAGTGGATTATTTTGCTTTTAAATTAAATACTATCCTTATACACTACATTTGTTTTAAGTAATAATCAACCCATGTAATATCTTCAAATACTGGATGTTGATGACAGTATTGTTGAAATCAAATTAAAAGTAGAAAATTAACTGATTAATAAAACAAAACAACACTTAAATTAATTGGGAGTCGATTAATGACACTAAACAACACTTACTTTTAAATTTTCCCGGAACTAGTTTCAGAGGCCTTCCCTCTATCTTCAGCCGAACATCGACTGGTCCGGCTGAAGATAGAGGGAAGGCCTCTGAAACTAGTTCCGGGAAAATTTAAAAGTGTTGTTTAGTGTCATTAATCGACTCCCAATTAATTTAATTTATGCAAAAACACTGTTTTCAACACTTCCATGAAAGGATTTATAAAACAACACTTACTTTTTAAATTTCCTGAAACACGTTTTGAAAGCTGTTTCCTGCATTATCAAAAATACATTACTTTTAATTTGATCCAAATAATGTTTTCACCTATATATTGGCAGGGAAAAAAATGCAACACCACAAGGATTAACATTAATGGAGAGTTAAGTGGAAAGTAATACATCAAGATAGCATCATTTGATAATAAAATCAGCACAAATGAAGCAGACATGTCAAAGAAGGTATGTCCAAACAGTTGCATCAATCAAAGTATAAACTTGAAAGAAGCGTAGGGACAGTGAAGCACAAATTAGTACAAAAGTGAATCGAGAATATATTGACACATTGCTTCACTCACACTGTTTATTCACAGGACATGTTTCAAGAGCTCTTGCTCCTATCCTCAGCTGATACTCGATTAGTGTAAGTTGTAGTGGTTTCTTCTTTCTCTGTATTGTCAATAGATTGCGTGATGTACTTGTCAAAGATGTCCGGTTGTGGAGTTTCAAAATTCATGACTCTATGACGATTTTTGTTAATGAAGATTTTTTCCCATACGGAAAGGTCTATGGGGTGATTAATGTATTTTATTAGAGATGTTTCCAAATTGATGTCATGTCTAGTATTCAAAAAATGAAAAGCCACTGCTGATTTTTCTGTTTCACCATTTTTAATGTTTCTCATATGTTCTTTAGTTCTGATATTAATATTTCTTTTTGTTTTTCCTATATAAATTTTAGGGCAAGTTTCACATTTGATCTCATAGATTCCTGGTTTTTCTTTGGTAGTGATTGAATTTTTGGGAGGGCCTTTTAACAAATTTCTGATATTAAACCTATTTTGAGGTGCAAGAGTTATGTTGTGTTTTGAGAAGATTTTTTGGAATTTGTTATAGGCTGATGGGTGGAAGGTGAATTTTTTAAAAAGTTTTTTCTCTTTTTCTCCTGTAGGTTCTGGGGTGGTGGTTTCTTTTATTTTCTTAGCTTTGTTGAGTCTGTTAACAGTTTTGTCTACTAAATTTGGGTTGAAACCGTTGGATATAACTACTTTTTTTATGTGTAGGTATTCTTCTTGATAATCTTCTCTGTTTAGTGGAAAGTTGATCATCCGAAAGATTAAACTGTTGAAAATGGCATGTTGGTGTTGTTTTGGGTTGAAACTGTTGTTCTTAATGTAATTATCTGTGTGTGTCGGTTTCCTGTAGATACCAAAAGTGAGTTTGTTGTTCATTTTTTTGATCTTGATGTCCAAAAAGGGGAGCACACCATCCTCTTCTGTTTCCAATGTAAATTTTATAGCTGGATTTTGGATAAGAGGCTTGGCAAAAGAACTGTTCAGGTCCTATTTGGTAAACAGGAAACAGTCAACATTAATATATAATAGAAGGGGAAAACTGGTAAACAAAGTGCAATCAGAATTCAAGCAGGTCATGTGTGGGGTACCACAAGGGTCGGTTCTGGGACCATTATTGTTTATACTATATGTAAATGACATACCAAACTCCGAAAACACAAATATAATATCGTATGCAGATGATACTACGGCTATATGTAAGGGTGGAAATACAGGCATATTAAAGGATAACTTATTGAAATCTACTGATTTGGTTATAAATTACTTTAAAGAAAACCATCTTTCTTGTAATATGACAAAAACAACCTTAATTCTTTTCTCACAGAGTAACAAAAATACCACAAATCTGTCATTACCTGTAAATGACTGCAATTTCGAAGATGTCAGTGAACATAAATTCTTAGGAATATTTCTTGACAGAAAACTAACATGGGCAGGACACATAAATCATATTTGTGATAAAGTAAGTAAAGCTGTATATTTGTTACACTACTTCAAAAATGTCTTTGATGAAAAAGGGCTTAAAATTATTTACTATGGAGTCATATATCCACATTTATTATATGGAATTGAAATTTGGGGCTGTGCTGCTGCAACGCATATGGGAAGGTTATTTTGATTGCAAAAAAGGGCCATCAGAATTATTTACAATTTGAGTTCCCGAGAATCATGTAGGGAAATATTTAAGGATAAAGGAATATTAACAGTATGTTCTCTGTATGTTTATAAAGTTGTAACTTATGCAGTACAAAAGGAAAATCTTAAAAATAGTAATATTCATAGTCATAACACTAGGCACAAGGAAGACCTTTTTAGGCAAAGTTTTAATAAGAATATTTCCGACAGGGATCCAAATGTGATGGGCTTATTGCTTCACAAATAATTGCCAGCACATCTAAGGTCTTGTAAAGGCAAGCAATTCGAGGGTGCTCTGAAGAAGTACTTGTTAACAAAAAGTTTGTATTGTATTAATGAATTATAATCATTGTACCACATGAATTTATTCCTTAATTTGTAATTAAAAACAGTTGTATTTATATATATAAAATTTTGACAATGTCAGAAACCACACCAATTTTTGTTTTCATGTAAATTTATGTACATATGACATGCTGGATTTATTCCTTAATTTGTAATTAAAAACAATTGTATGTATATATGTATTCATATGTATAAAATTTGACAATGTCAGAAACTGCAAAGTCTATTGACAATAAATGATATTATTATTATTATTATTATTATTATTATTATTATTATTATTATTATTATTATTATTATTATTATTATTATTATTATTATTATTATTATTATTACTATTACTATTACTATTACTATTATTATTATTATTATTATTATTATTATTATTATTATTATTATTATTATTATTATTATTATTATTATTATTATTATTATTATTATTATTATTATTATTATTATTATTATTATTATTATTATTATTATTATTATTATTATTATTATTATTATTATTATTATTATTATTATTATTATTATTATTATTATTATTATTATTATTATTACATGACAAAATAAAAAAATATTTACAAAATTTAAGTACAAAATTTAAATACAGAAATTACAAAAGAATTACATGTATAAGAGTAAATCCCAAAATATAATAATATAACTTAACTTTCCAAATACTCTTGAATAGAATAAAAACATGCTTCACTTAAATAGTTATGTAGTTTCAATTTAAAAATCTTTTGGTTGTCAATCTGTTTTAAATAAAGAGGTAACTTATTGTACAATTGGGTACCACTATAAGTGAAGGAATGTTTGTATAATGTGGTATTATGACTAATTGCTAGTAGGTTTGAACTGTTTCTTGTATCATGCTGGTGTGTCACTGCATATGTTTCAAAGCAACTTAAACTAGCTTTTACATGTAAAAGAACTTTGTATATGTATAAACATGGCAGAGTTATAATTTTCAGTTCCTTAAAATACACTCTACAGCTCACATATGCAGGTTGGTTCACTATTATTCTTATGGCTCTTTTCTGCATTCGAAAAACCTTTTCTGACATATTTGAATTACCCCAAAAGATGATACCATAATTCATAAGGGAATGAAAATATGCAAAATATGCCATTTGGACTGTCTTTACGTCTGCTATCATTTTTAATGTTTTTGAAGCATAGCACTGCTTACTTAACTTTTTAATCAAATCCTCTATATGTACAGTCCAATCCAAGTTTTGATTTAACCACAAACCTAAAATTGTTGTATCTTTTACATATGAAATGATGATACCATCCAAATTAAGGTCAGGGAAGGTAATATTTCTATTTACTTTATGCTGAAAATGTATCGTTACTGTTTTATATTTGTTTAAAATTAGTTTGTTTTGAACAAGTCACGACATAATAGTTTCATTAATTTCATTTACATTTTGAAGTAAATGACCTTTATCATTACCAGTGATCAGTATGTTTGTGTCATCTGCAAACATAAGTTTAATATTTTCCTTGTCTACATTATGGGTTATATCATTAATATAAACTAGAAATAGAAGGGGACCCAATATAGAACCCTGAGGGACCCCACATTTTATAATTTTCATTTCAGAATATTCATCATAAAGTGTATTAGTCTTTGCATCTAAAAATTGTAATTCCACTCTCTGTTTCCTGTCTTTTAAATATGAGGCAAACCAGTTGTGTACAGTCCCTCCGATGCCATATGAATTTAATTTGGATAATAACGTATCATGATTGACCAGGTCAAAAGCTTTAGACAAATTTAAACATAGCCCAATACAAAGTTTATTTTTACTATCCATATTGTAGTATACTTCTTCTAGAATTTGCATAGTAGCAGTATCAGTCGATCTACCTTTCTGAAAACCATGATGCTGGTCTATCCATAAATTATGTTTATTAAAGAAAGACATTAACCTTGTAAACATTTTTTTGAAAAAGTTGATAGTAGAGAAATTGTTTGTAATTTTCTATTTCTTTTCATGATCCTTTTTTAAATAGTGGTTTTATTTTTGAAATTTTTAATCAGTCTGGAAATTTTCCTATATTAAATGAAAGATTTATTAAATAAGTTAAAGGTTTGCTAATATGCACACCACATTTCTTTATTATAAGACTGGAAAGCTGATCAACCCCACTAGATTTTGTATTTTTAAGGCTCTTTATTATTGAGTTAATTTCATTAATATCTGTTGGGAAAAAAAAAATAAAAGGGAAAATATGGTAAATTTTTAAATTCATCTATTTTATTCTTTTGGCTAAGCTTAGAATAATTATTTATTTCATTAAAATAGGTGTTAAAAGAATTCACAACTTTATTAGCGTCAGTAATTAGTTCACCATTGTATTTAATTGAATTGATATTGTGCAATTCATTATGTTTGCCTGTCTCTCTTTTAATAATGTGCCAAATAGACTTGGATTTATTAGTTGTTTCACATATTCGCTTGTTTATTGATAACCTTTTTGCTTGCTTACTGGTTTTGTTATATATTTTCTTGTAATTTTGCAGGTATACCCTGAAATCATGAGTTGTGATATTCTCTTTAACATACTTATTTAAGAATCTAAGCTTCTTACTTGAATTTAGTATTCCTTGGGTAATCCAGTCTTTACTTGCTCTTCTACTATTTACGTTTACTTTTTTAAGGGGAATAGCTACATTAAAGTAGTGAGTAATAGTTTTTAAAAATTCCTCATCCACATCATTTAATTTGTACACATCGTCCCACCGTTCCTCTGACAACAAAAAGTTAAAATAATCGACATTTGTATCATTGATTTCCCTAAATGCTTTGTATACTTTTTTATTATAGTTCCATTAATCTTCTCAAATTTGGATTCTAATAGAGCTATAGTTGCCCAAAATGATCTTAAAAGCCTGTTTCAAACACTAATGAAGTATACTGAAATGCATATGTGTTTAGGATTATTTGGTCTATTGCAGTTTTAGCACTATTTTGAACTCTGGTAGGCTCATTTATTATGGCTTGTAGGCCATATATATTTAACAAATTTACGATAATTTTCTTTTCGTTACTGTCCTTTAAAAAATTCATATTAAAATCACCAGTTAATATAACTTGAGTTTTCAATTTGTAATATTCCAGAATGATTTCAACATTTGGAAGTAATATTTGCAATTCACTACCAGGATTTCTATATATACAAATTATTACAACCTTGTAATCAGTCGACGAGTCAGTTGCAGAATTTAATGTCATATCGGCACGTTGGCCCTAGTAGCTCAATGGTAGAGCGGCTGGACAGAAACCAGAAGATCCGTGGTTCAAATCCCAGCTATGGCATTGAATTTTTCATTCTGACTCTACGTTTCCACAATTTAGCCTACACACGACCAGTGTGAAAGAACAATTAATTTCCAACCTTATAATCATTTAATTTTAAAATACTAACTTCGAAATGCTGCTCCACATTTAAGTATTAAAATTTTTTAACATTCTGAAAATTAATACCAGATTTTACATAAATGCAAGTCCCGCCGCTTTTCATATTTGTTCTACAGAAACTACTTGAGAATGTAAAATTTTCTATATTATAACAACTCATTTCTTCTTTCTTTAACCAATGCTCAGTAAGACTGAGCACATCTACTTTATTAAGATCTTACAATAAAATTTCTAAACTTTCTTTTTTATTTCTAAGGCTCTGTATATTTAAGTGGAAAATGCTTATTTTAATTTAAAAAGGACATTTATGTCCTCCAATGTTAAGTCATTGGATGACTATGATGAAATGGCTGACATGACACTCACATAAACACAGGGTCCACATTCATCTTTCAGAATAAGGTAAAAGCCCAGAAAAAACCTTAATGTTCTTGTAGGTGAAAGGAGAACATGTGAATACAGTAAGTTTTAAGTAATAGTTAAATGTTTAATAGCACAGCAGGTTGCTAAGTGCTAGCTTTGAATTTCTCTTCTCTTTGCATGGCCAAGAGGCAAAAACTTCCCATTGAGAAAAGTTTAAGTATTGCAAAATTCAAACATATAATAAGGGATTTTTCATGTTGACTCTATCTATTAAAATCCTTAGCCTATATACTGCTAGTATGAAGAAATGATTAATTCCATCAGTTAACTAATATAATAAGGAATACCGCTGAAATAACTTACTTTTGACATAAATTGTGTGTTTCCATGAGATATATGCTTTTTGTGCAGTATGATTTTCTCTATCACTTATGGTTTAACAATTAGCATCTTCAAAATGCACCATCAAATTTAAGACTCATTGGTACGAGGAACATAAATGGTTGTGTGAAAGTAGCTATTATCACAAACTGTGTACTATTGGCCATGTTTGCTAATCAGCGTTACAAAGGACGCGTGGAACAACAATGCTGTGGTAGATTTGAACAATATTACCTGGCCATTCCGAAAACATGAAGCGTCTTTAAAATATTTAAGGAACTGTGTTGGATTGAAGGAGCTGGGGAAAAAACACTAACAAAATTGCAGACGCTCTTTGGGAAAGCTCACATCTATATATTGTAAAATACAATGAGAATGTTAAGTTTAACAGGCTTTTCATGCAATATCCAGTTAGGTTTGCTTTATTTTTAAGTAGACAAGAAATGGCATTTCGTGGACATAATGTAAGCGAGGACTCTTTAAAGGTTATTTTACGGAAATTTTGGATTCATATACAGAAGGAAGACGCACTGAAATTCAAAACCACTATTCCAGCATAAAGATACTTTCGGCAAACAAAGATACTCACACTCCCGAGCTTACTTATTTATAGATATATTCTTCACTTGGTTAATCATAAGTTTCCAATGAAAACAAACTCAGATATCCATAACTATGATACAAGGGGCAAAAATAATCTCGCTATTCCAGGACACAGAATACACTTATATGAAAAGATGCCTAGTTATACAGGAATAAAATTCTATAATGTACTTCCCGCTTCAATTAGAACCTGTAATAATTTAAATATATTTAAGACACATTTAAAAGCCTTTCTAATAGATAATGTATTTTATGCCATCGAAGAATTTATTTATCACTGTAAAAATAACTAGGCTTTATTACTGATTTTAGCATATTACATTTAATTTTAAATTCTTTACCATTAAGCAATTTATGACTAGCTTGTATATGTATTACAAATGACATGACTTAATTGTGTTCAAACACTGTATTATATGAATTATATATGAATATAATTTATTATATTATATATTTATTATATAATTTACCATATATATTATATATTATACAATTTACTATATTATATATGAAGATGAATAAAATCTGTTTTTGAAGTGTATTAAAAAACAATACAAAATTAAATTACCAAGTGCATCTCCAATTATATAAGGGGCTCTATTAATGATGAAATTAAGGACACACAATTTTTCTTGGTGCAGGTAGATGACACTACTTACATATCAAAAAAAAAAAAAAAAAAAAAAAAAAAAAAAAAAAAAAAAAAAAAAAAAAAAAAAAAAAAAAACGCAATGCTCTTTAATTATGCGATATGTCAATCCATGTGGAAATGTAGTTGAAAGATATCTGGGCTTCCATGATGTTAGTGAAAGGTGTGCTTCAGACGTACTTTTTCATCTATTGACGATTCATTATCAGAGTTTCACTATAAATCTAAAATTGTGGGACAATGCTATGATGGAGCCGCTGTTATGACCAGGCATTTAAATGGTCTCCAAAAGAAGGTGAAAGACGTAGCACCCCAAGCTGTCTTTGTTCACTGTTTTGCACATAGACTTAACCTAGTTTTGCGACAAAGCTGTGACAGAATTCAGAAAGCTTTCCCCACCCTTCTTCAAATGTGAGTGAAGTACCAGGTTTCTTCAACATTCTAGCCAACGGTCTTATGTTCTTGGTACCAAGGTTAGAAGGCGTATACCTACAGGAACAGACACTAAGTGGTCTTTGGTTTCTGCAGCCTTAAAGATAATTAGAAGAATGGAACAGAATGTTACGGGTATTTGAACATATAATGAAAAATGGCAATTCAGCAAGTATTCCTCAGGCTGAGGGATTCATAAATAAGCTTTGAATTTGCTTTCCTATCTCCAGCTTTAAAAGACATTTTTGATATGACTGATTTTATTCAGTGCATTGCAGAAGAAATCATTAGATGTAGGATTTGGTGCAAAAATGATACACAATACAATAGATGCTTTAAACAGAACGAAAAACAATGAATCTTTCAATCAATTTATTGAATCAACTTAATTTCTGCAGCCTTAAAGATAATTAGAAGAATGGAACAGAATGTTACGGGTATTTGAACATATAATGAAAAATGGCAATTCAGCAAGTATTCCTCAGGCTGAGGGATTCATAAGTCTAGTAGCTTTGAATTTGCTTTCCTATCTCCAGCTTTAAAAGACATTTTTGATATGACTGATTTTATTCAGTGCATTGCAGAAGAAATCATTAGATGTAGGATTCTGTGCAAAAACGATACACAATACAATAGATGCTTTAAATAGAACGAAAAGCAATGAATCTTTCAATCAGTTTATTGCATCAACTTAATTTAAAGTAAAAACCCCTTCTTAAATGCAAAATCTGTCCTTAGATCAGTATAAACAAAACCTGAAGTCCCTCTTTTACGAAATACTGAATAAAGTAATGACCGAAAATAATAAACCATTTGAAGACATGCAAAATTTAAAATTTTTAAAGCCTGCTGATGGTTCAAAATTTCATCAGTACTACAAAGTATTCCCCTTCGAAGTTTTGAATAATTTAAAGCTGTGCTACCAAAACATTTTTGGAAAGAACTTGCATTAATTTACCAAGATATGGCTAACGAAGCATTATTGCATTATTGAAGTCTTTTAAAGATAATAATATGGAAGACAACTGTACTGATGCATACAAACTATTTAGCCTGGTTTTTACAATATTGTCCACTAGTTGTTCTGCTGAACAAAGTATCTCGTAATTCCTTTCTTGGAAGTGTTGAAAACAGTGTTGTTATGATAAATTAACTTTAAAGAGAGTCGATTAATGACACTAAACAACACTTACTTTTAAATTTTTCCGGAACATGTTTCTGAGGCTTTGCCTCTATCATCAGCCGAGGGCAATAGCTTAGGCAATAGAAAACTAACACCATTGGCTACTATTTCCATTCAGAAGGACTTACTCAGTGAACTGATGAAAACTCAGCCCTTCTACGAAGACATCATAGATGCTTTCACGAGGATGAAAATCAGAAATATCGACATGATATATAAGCAGTAAGTAAGTCTTATTTTCATTAACTAATAAGTGAAGCAGTAAGCAGTAGCAGCATTCTTTTGTTTTTTATTGTGGTATTGTATATAACTTTAATTGTTTTCAGTTTTCCCTCCTGCTTGAAGCTTATCAGCCACTTAATATCATCCCTATTCCGAATTCTCGTATGCAATCAGTAGCCCACTTTAAACTGTTGCATTGATCATATGGCAGTAAAAATGATTTTGTGAATTTAGGTTAGCCAATTTTCCAAGTCACCTAATCAAGAAGTAAAAGCTTACCTTTAAAAGTTTCTTCTTGAATGGTACACCTCAAAACAGAGATAAACAGTTTCACATCTCCACTTTCACGGCAAATCATACTAATTTCCTTTTGGACACCTTTCTTGCGACACACCAGACATTCTCTACAGGGACGCGACTTTTTTGCTGTGGGTGGTACCCTTTTAGGAAAATGTTTTCCTTCAAGTCTGAGGGGTGCTAGGGTGGTGGATTTCTTACCCCCAGTATGGAGAGGTCTCTGAATTTTATAGTGCTCAATTATGCTGCGAGCTATTGATATGCGAAAGTCCAGGTACGTCATTGTCTTCCATGGGTTTAGAGCTCTCCAAATTACTAAACAATTGTATATGGTTTTATCCAGCTGGTGTAAAAATACTTTTTTATACCATTTGATTGTTTTCCTCAAGAGGGATATGCATGTAATACCTGATCTACTAGATCCACTCCACCCATATGCATATTATATCAGGCTTGAAAATTGGCATTTTGTTACGAGCATCAATTTTTGCAGTATCAATCATCAAAATCTTAGAGCTGCAATTGGATAATGCTGTAACAACCCTCCTGTCTTGCCAAGCAACATAGACATTGCACCTGCATTTCTCCTCTTCTTAGAATCTTCGTATTCACATCTTTTGGCAAACCAATACGATTTGAGCATACTGTTCCAATTGCATTTTTTTTTTCTTTTTTGTGTAAGGCCATGAATAATTTAGGGGAACTGTACCAATTATCTAAATATAAAGTCCTACCCTGATCAAGTACAGATTCCATCAGGTGCATTACTATGGAACCAAATAACCCCAAATCTTTGTCTCCGGTGTTATCAGTCCCTTGGGCAGTGTATATACAGCTATTGTAAAGATATCCTGTTTTACTTTCACATACATCAAAATCCTTTATGCCAAATCTGGCTCCCTTTGTTTTGATGTATCGTTTCCAACCTAAGCGGCCCTTCCAAAGCACCAGGCTTTCATCAGCAGTGATCTTTTCACTAGGCACATAATTTTCTTTGAATTTTGAAATAATGTAATAAAAAACTGGTCTGACTTTGTATAATTTATAATTTACATTTTCTGTGCATGTGAAATGAAGGAAGCGCAAAATGGAAGTAAACCTGTTATTTGACACGCATTTCCCAAAAAATGGGGTAGCTAGCATGTCATCTGTAGACCAGTACATGTCTAGCGTAGGTTTACGAATAACACCCATGAGCATAATTACACCAAGTAGTCTGTAAATCTCATTCATGGTTACTTCTTCCACTTCTGAATTCTACTCTTAGGTCCTAAATTGCCTTTAGAAATCAGGTCTTCCTTCACCCTACTCGCATATACATTTGTTTCCAAAACAATGAGAGACAGTAAGTCAGTAGTAAAAAATTTTGTGAAAATTTCAATTGGTTGGCTGTCAGAAGTTATCTGAGTATGAGGTTGTACACCATAGGTTGTGCTCCTGAAGGTATGTCTATTTGTGTTAGAGTTTTTTGACACCTCCAGAATGTTGATTCTTCACGAACACCTGTTGGAAATGAGTCATTTTCCTCCTCACTGCTACCTTTATCCTCAACACCCCCCTCAAAATCTGAAAACTTGACATCAATGTCCAAATCACTGTCAAACAGCAAGAAAGTCTTCCACATTTTCTGATGTAATACCAGAAGCCCGTACTCTTCCTTCACTAGCTAATTTATTTGCTACATTACTAGTTGAAGCCATGATTAGCACTGAGGAAACAATTTCAAATGTATTATTAATTTTTTGATGAGTCGCAGATGTGTAATAAATACGACTCATCAAAAAATTAATAATTTTTCGCTTCACTGTGGTGTTCCAATACAGTTAAATCTCGATAAATTTCAAATGTGTTTTAGCTAAAGAAATCGTTCGGAACTCTGACACAGTTAAAATTACTATATGAACTGAGCGAAGAAAACAGTAACGTCAGCTACCATAAACTTTGGTTGTGCAATAAAAGAGATGTTGACGGAGGTATCTTTTCAGCGTGTGTGTGTAACGCAACATATACAATTACTATTGCATGGTAGCATAAACTGAAGCCCATAAACCTTGAACCCAACACTTCGCTTATGCAGCTGATATACACATATAGTTTGTAAAACAAAAATACCCAGCACTAGGCGCATTCGATGCAAAGAATGGCTTTCTCTACAGTGATACAAATTAATGAAATTTCAACGATTTATTAATATAGTCTTTATTTTAATGATACCGTAGATGTATACTGCCTTTAATGGGCTTTAAACAAGTTTTTGTTTTGCTAAAATAACTTAATAAATACGGAAGATACGAATATTTATTTATGAAGCATTTTTGTAGCATTTAACAATTTAAATGTCTAGTTCTGTTTATTGGATATCCGTTCCCGGCCATGCAGGGATTAAATGGCCATCGGCAAAGTGGTTAAAGGATGGTTTCTTATATTATAAAAAGTCAAATAAAATGATCATGATTTTGAGTCCACCAGAATCTAACAGTGTTCCATTTTCTCTTATATATTTCTTTCAAGATAGTTGTTTCCATAATAAAGAACATGTATACTCTGCTGAGTTATACCACATACCTTATAATAATACAAGATAAACAAATATAACAATTCGTAACTTAAAACTTCACTTATCTTATAAGAAATTATGACACTTTTCTTATAAATTGTTCGGGTTCGCGATTTCATGGAAATTCTTCCACATCATCAGCCGGAACCAACAAAACTGTCATCATCGTTACAAACACTAGATGTTAATATGTTCTTGTTAGTACTATCAAAATCTGAAAATAAAACAAATTTAGAAACAGAATCAACTGGCAATATTTCAAAATTCATTATGCGTTGATGTGTGTTTGGAGGAATTTAGTAACAGTGACGTCAAAATTAATATAAAAATTATTTGTGGTTGGTTTATTGACACTCGTCACTTACTTTTTCATATATTTATGAGAGACTAGTTTCAAAGGCCCTGGCCTCCATTTTCAATCTCTTCCCAACTCTCTTCAATCTCTGGGAAGAGATTGAAAATGGAGGCCAGGGCCTTTGAAACTAGTCTCTCATAAATATATGAAAAAGTAAGTTGACGAGTGTCAATAAACCAACCACAAATAATTTTTCACTTATCTTATAAGAAATTATGACACTTTTCTTATAAATTGTTCGGGTTCGCGATTTCATGGAAATTCTTCCACATCATCAGCCGGAACCAACAAAACTGTCATCATCGTTACAAACACTAGATGTTAATACGTTCTTGTTAGTACTATCAAAATCTGAAAATAAAACAAATTTAGAAACAGAATCAACTGGCAATATTTCAAAATTCATTATGCGTTGATGTGTGTTTGGAGGAATTTAGTAACAGTGATGTCAAAATTAATATAAAAATTATTTGTGGTTGGTTTATTGACACTCGTCACTTACTTTTTCATATATTTATGAGAGACTAGTTTCAAAGGCCCTGGCCTCCATTTTCAATCTCTTCCCAACTCTCTTCAATCTCTGGGAAGAGATTGAAAATGGAGGCCAGGGCCTTTGAAACTAGTCTCTCATAAATATATGAAAAAGTAAGTGACGAGTGTCAATAAACCGACCACAAATAATTTTTATATTCATTATGCGTTGTTTGATTTTTAAAATAAACATCTTTTCCCAAACCATTAAATCTATCGGACCACTTAATTGTTTTAATAATTTAACTTCTGGATTTATTTCATGCTTAAATGACCAAAAATGATCTGCTATGGCCGATTTATCAGTCTGTTTATACTTAATGTTACAAAAATGTTCTTTTGTTCTGGTTTCTAAATTACGTTTTGTCTTTCCAATATAAACTTTATCACAATCGAAACAATTAAATTGACAAATACCAGAATTTTTATTATAAGGAATTCTGTCTTTTTTAGAGAAATGCAATAAATGTATAATAATATATTTATTTTGAGGAACTAAAGTTATACAAAACTCATTAAAAATTTTTTGAAAATGTTTATCAACCCCAAGGTTGGTAAGTAAATTTTTTAAAATTATAATCGTTTTTTACTTTTTTAAGGTTAGAAATATCATTAACAGTATTTTGATATTTAAATTTTTCAATGTTTTTATTTATAAAGTCTTTATTAAAACCATTAATTAAAGCAGTATTAATAATATGTTTATATTCTTTATTGAATTGAGGAATGTTTTTTTCAAAACTCGATAGATGCTCAAAATCGTTTCTGAGAAAAACAGTTTTTTCTGTTTATTGGCAATATTAATTGATTAGCACAGCAAATATATTAGTCATTCAATTCTCCTTCCTGAAACTGTCTCATTTAATGTGAAAAGAAACAAATAGAATAGTTTAACTAGTGTAAATTTTAGGTTTGAAAATGCAGAGTTTTTTCAAATGCTGATAGATGCTGATTAACTTCTCTGCATGAGCGAGAAATTCACACATGAAGTTTTGTTATTTTTGTCATTTAATGTTTTTGTTACTTTTTATTTATGTATTTATTATTTTTTACTTATTTTCACCTTTTCATAATACATAATGTACTATACAACCAACATATTAATGTTTATAAGGATTATTTGATTAGGTAGAAACTTAGAAACTAAGTACTGCTACACTCACAATAACAGTATAATATTTTGTTTTATTTATAAAACAAACATATTGAATGCATACAAAGAAATTTCAAACAATGAATATGTAACTAAAATTAGGCAAGTGAGTCAACCTTGTATATACTTTTCTCCACTTACAAGTTTTTTTATGAAGACTAGTTTCTGGGGACTTCTCCCCTATCGTCAGCTCTGTGGTAGACTGATGATGCATCCGGTGTCTGCATCTGGCTTGGTGTTGTGCTGCCATCTAACGTCCTGGTAAGTTTGATGACGTCATCTACCGCGGGAATTTCAAAATTCATCAAGAGGTCCTGTTTTTTCGTAATAAATATGTTTTCCCAAATCTGTAGTTCCAGAGGTTTCTTTGCCTGTTTGATCAGTTCTATTTCTTGTTTTATGTTGTGATTCTCAGACCAAAAGTGATGTGCTACAGCCGACTTGTCCATTTGTTTGAATTTAATATTTCTGAAGTGTTCTTTCATTCTTGTTCCTAGATTCCTTTTGGTCTTACCAATGTATATCTTGTCACAATCCTGGCAACTCATTTGGTAAATGCCTGATAATTGAGTTTTCGGTGTGCTATTTTTTAGAGGGTGGTTTAGTAAGTTGCGGATGTTGTGTTTGTTTTGAGGGGCTAATTTTATGTTGAAGCTCTTAAATATCTTTTCAAATTTTTTGAAGTATTTTGGATTTAATGTAAATTTTCCATATCTGGTGTTTGGGTTTTCTAGTTTTTTTAACGTAGTAATGTCCTTTAAGTATTTGTTTCTTTTGTGTCTATAGATCAGTTTTTTGATGAAATTTGTGTTATAGTTGTTCAGTTCGGCAACCTGGTGTATGTGAGCGTACTCCTGTTCATATTCTGTTTTTGTTAGCGGAATGTTGATTAATCTGTGAACTAAACTATGGAATACTGCATATTGATGTTGTACTGGGTTGAATGGGTTGCATTTAATGTAATTGTCAACATGTGTTGCTTTTCGGTATATTCCAAATTGTAATCCTGTTGGTGTTCTAATGATTTTCAAATCTAGAAAAGGTAGCCATTCATCCTGCTCTACTTCAATGGTGAAAACTATGGATTTTTCTTAAAGGTTTAGCAACTTTATAGCATCCTCGGTTAGTCTTCTAGGGACTATCGCAAACACATCGTCGACATATCTATGCCAACATTTGAAAATATGTGGAAAGGCTTTAGTAATGTGTGTTTCCAAATTACTCATGAACAGATTAGCTAGTAATGGTGAAAGAGGGTTACCCATGGCCAAGCCTGCTGTTTGTTGGAAGATCTTGCTGGAGAACGTGAAGCTGTTTTGTTCAATACATAGGGTGGTTAATTTGATGTATTCCTCTATTTTATCATCTGCAACGTTGCTTTTGGATAACCAGCCTTTCATCAATTTTGGAATTTTTTCTACTGGTATGCTCGTGAATAGAGATCTGATATCAAAGGACACCATCACCTCTTCAGTTTTTATAATTGTGTTTTCAATTTTCTTTACTAAATCAAATGAATTGTTTATGCTTAGAGATTCAAACTTTTCAAACTTGTCAAATTCTTCCAACAACCATTTTGCCAGTTTGTAAGTCGGGGCATCTATATTGTTAATAATGGGTCGCATGCTGTTGTCTGTCTTGTGAATCTTAGGTAGGCAGTATAATTTTGGCAAATTAGGGTTGTTTACAATTATGCTATTTTTCATCTTATGTGGCACTACTGTATTTTCTTTAATTGCTTTTTTGGTGGTTTCTATGTATTTCCTTAAAGGATTTTTGGTTAGGGTTGTATATTCTGGATTTTGTAGTAGATGTTCTACTTGCTGGTTGTAATCATTTCGGTCCATAATGACTACCGTATTTCCTTTGTCTGCTTTCAGATAAAAAACTGGTTTTTGGTTCAATGTTTGAATACTTTCTTTGTAGTTATTTTCCTGTCCGAATGTCATCCCCTTAAGATATTTAAGAGCTTCAACATAAAATTAGCCCCTCAAAACAAACACAACATCCGCAACTTACTAAACCACCCTCTAAAAAATAGCACACCGAAAACTCAATTATCAGGCATTTACCAAATGAGTTGCCAGGATTGTGACAAGATATACATTGGTAAGACCAAAAGGAATCTAGGAACAAGAATGAAAGAACACTTCAGAAATATTAAATTCAAACAAATGGACAAGTCGGCCGTAGCACATCACTTTTGGTCTGAGAATCACAACATAAAACAAGAAATAGAACTGATCAAACAGGCAAAGAAACCTCTGGAACTACAGATTTGGGAAAACATATTTATTACGAAAAAACAGGACCTCTTGATGAATTTTGAAATTCCCACGGTAGATGACGTCATCAAACTTACCAGGACGTTAGATGGCAGCACAACACCAAGCCAGATGCAGACGCCAGATGCAGACACCGGATGCATCATCAGTCTACCACAGAGCTGACGATAGGGGAGAAGTCCCCAGAAACTAGTCTTCATAAAAAAACTTGTAAGTGGAGAAAAGTATATACAAGGTTGACTCACTTGCCTAATTTTAGTAACAATGGCACTCCACTTTCTGAAATACTTCTTTTTATTCTATATAATGAATATGTAAGCTTTAAAATTTATTAGTTACTATCTTCTAGTACTTCTTTATAAAATTCTTTATCAGTTTCTGGAATTTCAACAAAATTTAGCTAGATTTTTAACATACCTTTTCTTTTTTATGCTCACTCTATTAATTTTGGGAACATTTTCAGATCGAAGCAGGAATTCGCTGCAGGACTTGCTGCACGATTTCATCACATCCACCTCCACAGGCAAAGCAGAATATGTATTTTGAACTTCTACACATACCTTAAGATATTCCTTTGATTGCTTGGAATTTGATTTGCTGAGTATTCATTTTGAAAGGAAGCTTTGACTTCAGTGCTTGTTTTGCACTTTCTTTCAAGTCCTTAATTTTCCAGTCTTTGAACAACACTTTCACAGAGCTGTGATTTTGTAATATCTGATGGTACTCATCAGGACTCAAGATATTCTCTTTTTGTCTTAACTCTTTTTCTATTCTGCCGAAAACTCTATCAGGAGACATATAACTGTGCTCACATATTGGGTAGATATGTGAAATGTGGGAAAATGTTTTACTCTTCTCCAAGAAAACAATAAGCAAGAACATCATCACACTGTTCTTGCCTGACTAGAGTATGAGTCTGAAAATAAACAAATGGTAGAAGGAGTGTTGTTGACATCCTTTCTTCCAGTTTCAACAAGAAGTGGTGCAGAGCTGAGGCAACCTGGTTGCAACCTTTAGCAGATTCAGTTTCCAACCATGTATACAAGGAAATGTCATCTTTGTTCTGGGTTTTAGATGGAATCATTATGCATAGGTTATACAGCCACACCTGCCTTGCATAGAATACCTCGCTAACAGAAAGTTTAGGCAGTGGTTGATTCTGCTGCATGTCAAATAGTGATTGCCTCAGCCTTTTCCTCTTTCAATAGCTGATAAAACCTTTCTGAACTCAGCTTTTGCAGTCTGTACATGGTTCTTAGTTCAATTTTCTTTTCCACACCTGCCTCTGTCTTAATCTTCATTAATCCCATTTTGCAGTGTGTGGTATGCAGAATGAAAGATTGAAGAAGTTGTAAAATATGTATTTATATTTTGAAATGAGCAGACTGCTAGATTTCTTAATCTTCTTTCATTGCAAAAGTTGGTCCACATTTTTCTGATATTAAGCTCTCCTTTATTTTGCTCTTCTATAATGGCTTTCTCTACATCTCTACATCTGTACCTCTTTATGTCTTGCTTTATAGCAGCAGAAATGCCCTTCTGTAATATTCCTGTTCTTTCACCTCCTCTGGTTTCCTTTGGTGCATTCCCAGATAAGTGAAGCTTTCTAGCCAAGAGAGATTATCTTTTGGCACCCCTGTGATTCCTTGGAAGCTTGCAGCACATACTCAGCCATCATTAGTTCGTACACTGTATTTAATGCTAACAGTCTGCTTTCCATTTGCAGCTTCTTTCTTTACCACTCTGCGATTAGGAGATGTAATACTCATATTTCATAAAGAATTTATCTTGATCTATTTTGTTGAGCACAGAAAGATGATGGTGAAATCCAGTTATATCATTATAAGTCAAATGAGCTACATCACAGAGCTTATGCCCTTTACTTTTAGGATTTCGTGGAGTGCACTCGAGACCATTTGAATATGAAATTGTTGGAGTATGAGCTTTCCTTGACTTGCATTTTGATTTCCTTTAGTTGTTTTTGCAATTCCTACCTCCCACGCGTTCTACGACTGGTACAGTTTCACAATCTGAGCTCCTGTCTATTGTGCATAGTACTGTGCAATGTCCCAACTAAGAATAAAAATGCCATGTAAGTATAACAAGGCTTTCAGTGAAATCCAAGCACACAACCTGAGTTCACAGTTATTGCCAACAGTGCAGTAGTGTACAAAGCTTGTAGAAATGATTGAGAATGCCAGAATCGCAATAATGAGATGGCAGTCAATGCCAACATGCGTTTTTTGGAATTGAGGTTGCTACACGCTGGATCATAAAATCATAAAATTGCATCTATCGACTTTTGCTTTAACTGAGCCAAGTGCATCTATCGAGTTTTGAAAAAACTGATAATATTCCCTAATTTCTACACAGGACATTAATCAAATTTTGCAAAATCTGACTTCACATAACGAGGTAGAAGGTGAAAATTATGCTGATACTATATATAACTCAATTTTGCCAAATTTTGCATCTATCGAGTTTTGAAAAAAAGCTCCTAAATAAATCTTTATTCAGGAGTATATTTATTAATCTATAAATCAAATAATTGAAAACAGCAAATTTATGTGAAAAAGGGTTAAACATTTTATTTTTTATATAATTATCAATATGAGTAGACTTCCTATAAGTAACAAAGTTTAATTTATTATTTCTTATGATATTTAGATCTAGAAAAGGATGATATCCATTAATTTTAGTCTCTAATGTAACTTTTACAGCTTTATCTTGCAAATTTAGTAATTTTAAAGCATCGTTTGTAAGTTTATCAGGAACAATAGCAAAAATATCATCAAGATATCTATACCAAACTTTAAAAATTAAAGGAAATGCTTTAGTGACTTGCATTTTGAAAAAACTCATAACAAGATCAGCAAGAAAAGGTGAAAGAGGATTACCCATTGCTAAGCCAGAAGTTTGTTGAAAAAATTCACCATTAAAAGTGAAAAAATTTTGATCTAAACAAAATTCAGTAAGTTTAACAAAATCAACTATTAAGTCCTCATGTAAATTTATTGAATTCAACCACTTTTTTAAATAAAACAAAAGTTTTTCTCTAGGAATACTAGGAAATAAGGCAGTTACATAAGTTACATAAGTTTATCAGTTTTAGATAATATAACATTATCAATGTTTTTAACTACTCCGAAAGAATTTTTAATACTTAAACTCTCAAATCTATCAAAATTACTAAATTTTTTATGAAACCATTTAGCTAAATTATAAGTTGGTGAATTTATACAATTTGTAATAGGTCTCATTTTATTTCCAGATTTATGCATTTTAGGAAGAGCATAAATTCTAGGTAAAATAGGGTTACTAACTTTTACTAAATGTACATATTATTACAAAGAACTCACCGAGCTAACGCATGCAGAGCTGAAGAGCCGGAGAAAAGTGTTTCTGCAAGTGAGCTAAACTAGCTAGCTAACCCCAGAACTTTTACTAAATGTAAAAGCTAGTAACCCTATGACAGCTGCGACACGCCCCTTCTCTTCTACTTTTGTGCATTGGCCGCACTCTTCTGGGCAGTCTTTGGGACATGGCATCTGCATTGCCGTGGCTCTTCCCTCTACGACGTTCAGAGGTGAAGTTGCACTCCTGCAGCCTCTGGATCCAATGTGCTGTCTGGTGTTCCAGGTTCCTAAAGCTAAATAGCCAGGTGAGGGCGGAATGGTCAATCCTCAGGTGGAATAGCTGACCGTACAGGTACTTGTGGAAGTGCTCCACGGTCTTTACTACCGCCATTAACTTTCGCCGGGTGATGCAGTAGTGCTTCTCTACCTTGGACAGCATCTTGCTGTAGTAAGCTATCACCCGCTCGTGGCCATCCTGGACTTGGGAGAGGACACCTCCAATGCAATGGTCGCTGGCGTCGGTGTGCACAATGAAGGTGCCACCTGGTTGTGGAAATCCCAAAATAGGAGCACTGCAAAGTGTCTTCTTCAGCTCCTGGAAAGCGACTTCGGCTTCCTCTGCCCACACATACGGCTGGTGTTCCTCCGTCAGACGGGTGAGGGGCTTGGAAATGTTGGAGAAGCCCTTTATGAAACGGCGGTAATAACAGCACAGCCCAGGAAACTGCGCAATTCTCCCTTATCCTTTGGCCGAGCCCAATCTTTTACGGCCTGTGTCTTCTCCAGGACTGGCCACTCCGGTTGGTGAGACTATGTGGCCCAAGTAGTTGACTTCCTTGCAGAAGAGCTGGCACTTCTTTGCATTTAGCTTCAGGTTAGTCGCCAGCAGTCTCTGTAGTACCTTACTCAGGTTGCCGAGATGATCTTCAAAGTTCTTGCCCATGATGATGATGTTGTCCAGGTATAGCAGGCAGGTGTCATAAGTCAGTCCTCTCATCACTGTTTCCATGAGGCGTTGGAAGGTAGCTGGCATGTTGCAGAGGCAAAAGGGCATAACTGTGAACTGCCAAAGCTCATGGCCTGTCGAAAATGAGGTCTTCTTGTCTCTCAGGTCCAGAGCTACCTGCACACCCGACTTCAGGTCCAGGGTTGAGAACCACTGCACACCAGCAAGCATGTCCAGGGTGTCGTCAATCTGGGGTAAGAGAAAGCAATCCTTCCTGGTGACAGCGTTCAACTTCCTGTAGTCCACGCAGAAGCGTAGCTCACCGTTCTTCTTCGTCACCAACACTACAGGGGAACACCAAGGGCTGTCAGACTCATCAATCACTCCCCTGGATCTCATGTCCTCCAGCATGTCCGTACCGTTGTTTGTTTCGCTAGCGGAGCGTATCTAAGTGGTTGCCGAATAGGCCGGGCGTCTCCGTTGTCGATGCGGTGGAGCACCCGCTGTTACCTTGGCTGCCCCATAGAGGAGGGGATCCGTCCCCTTCAGCTGCCGTGGTGCGGGCGCTGCTAGATCACCAGGCGGCCCCACCGAGGTCATATCGGTAGCCTTCCCATTTTGGAGTTGGCGCGCGTAAGTAGCGTATCCACTTCCATCCCGTCTTGAGTCCACAGGACCAGATGGGGGGGGGGGGGGGGGTTGTAAGTCTTGGCCTTGGTCTTGCCCTAGAAAGCCCCACGGAGGCGCCGGGCGCCCTTTTGGGACAGCTCGGTAACTCCCTGGTCGAAGGAGGTCCTACGGGTTCAAGACTAATGGGAGTAGAACCTCTGGCATTAACGTGTTACCTTGGCTGAAGACGCACTGGTATCGTCTCAGTAGCCGTCAAACCGTCTCGAGCTGTTCTGCGGTCATGTGGTCGGCCGCCCTCTCCATTAAGCCTTCCAGCCGGGGACCCAGGTGTTGCGTCGGCACCGGCTCCTGGGTCTCGACGATTGGTGTTACGCTGACCACGGGCTCGCACGTCCCCAAATCCGTCACTGCCTGGACGTCGTGATCGGTGTCCGTTGGGTTGAGCAGCCTCACCGGCACCTCCTCTCGGCACGGCAACAATGTCCTGGTTACACAAAGTCCATGCACATTCGTCTTCTGGTCCAGCATAAGTTCTTCGTCCGCTGGCCTTCCATTCGAGCCGTCATCACCACCTCGGTTCTCGCGGGGACAACCACGTCTTTCCTCAAGACGACCCTGCAAGTTCCCAGGCGTTCTTGGGGTTGCCGGAGTATCACCTCTTCCCCATTGAGCCGCAGGACCTTCTTGCCGACGTCGACCATTGCCTCATGGCTCCAGAGAGCATCCAGTCCCAGTATCTTCTCCTCAGCCACCTCCGCGACGAACAACCACAGACGTACGGCACTTCGTCCCACGGTAAACTTCAGCAGGGCCTTCTTCTCCACAGCTATGGTGTCGCCCAATGCCGTCACTAGCTGGTATGATCGGCTGGGTTTCCTCGAAGGCAAACCCTTGGCCACGGCTGCCCGGGTGTCTACGAGCACGCGGCACGGCTTCCCTCTCACCCAAACGTCTGGGATGAGGCTGTCATCCATACGCCGGCTGACGGCGTGCAGTGTCACTCGAGGGGATGGTGGTGATGGCGCCGACGTGCCCCTCGCCACGACGGCCTTTACTAGTTTTCCGGCTGCTCTCCCTGGTTTGGGCAGTCTCTCTCCAGGTGTCCCGGCTGGCCACACCCCCAACATTCGCCACTTGGTCTTCGCCGGCGTCCCTCGGCTGGTCTTCGGTCTCCAGTGTAGCGGATACTCCTTGTTCTCGTCGTCGTAGTAGCCGTCACCTTGGCCGCCTCCATCGTCAATGCTGCCGTTAGAGCCTCGTGGATGGTTTTGTAGTCGCCGAGCATTAGGCGCTGACTTATCCCAACGTCTCGTACCAACGAAGGTGTAGGCGGCTTCCCGGGATACGAACTCGGGTGGGAGGTCAAACAAGGCTTTGCTGGTCAGCTGTTCAATTGTCAGGACGAACTCCTGCAGTGTCTCCCCTGGCTGCTGCGTCCTTGACTTCAGTTGACTGCGGTAGGCTGCGGCCAAGCGGTGGTACCCGAAGTGGTTTTCCAGGGCTTCCCAGATGTCCTTGGGCGCTGCCGCTGTCTGGACCGCATTCGGGACTTCTGCGGCCCGTCCCTGGGGGCTGGCTTTTAGCTGTGCGGCCTCCTCCTCTGGTGACCACTTGTTGCGCTTGGCCACCGTGTCGAATTGGCGGCGGAAGCCTTCGAACTTGGACGTGCCGTCGTACTTTGCCGGTTTGACGATCGCAGATGTTGTGTCGCGTCCCGATGCGTCGGCCTTTAAATTCTTCATCCTTCTGCCGATGATGTCCTCCACCATGGCGTCCAGGGACTTAGTGTTGGTGTCGGCCTTTCCCTCTAGGTTGTTAACGCGGCTCGCCAGGTCTTCGAGGGATTTGGTGTTATTGTCGGCCTTTCCCTCTAGGTCGTTAACGCGCTCGTCCATTTGACCCATTCGCTTGCCCAGCTCCACGACGTCATCCCTCACGCCGGTCAACTGTTCTTCAAATTTGGCGGCGTGGGCTTCGTTCGCAGCCTTCATTTCGGTTAGTTCGGCCTTCATTTCCGTGGACAGGCTTTCTTTCGCTGCTCTCATTTCCGTGATCAGTTCGGCCATATTCGCAGTCAGGTTGTGATTTGCCGCCTCCGTCTTCGCAGCTAGGGTGTCGTTAGCCGTCTTCATTTCTTTCATCTCGGCGGTGAGTTTGTCATTAGCCGTCTTCATTTCTTTCATCTCGGCGTTGAGATTGTCGTTAGCCGTCTTCATTTCTTCCATTTTCTGTAGAATCTTTTCCAATGCAGCCTCCTGACACTAATTGTGACTTTGTGGGTTCATGAAATTAGAAGTCCAGGTTTCAAACACCAAAAGTTACTTTTTACTTCCGTAGAAACACACTTCAGTCAACCTGACAGTCCAGAATTACGTCACATACACAATACAACTTGCAAGGTCATCGACCACAAACAAAGTTCACTTTTACAGCTGTTCACGCACACGCGTCCAATTACCGACTGACCCCTCGCGCCGCGACATTATTTTAAAAAGCAAACATCGCGTAATGAATTTTGAAATATCGGCAGTCGATTCTGTTTTTAAATTTGTTTTATTTTCAGATTTTGGTTGCACTAACTATAGCATATTAACATCTAGCGTTTGTAATGATGACGATAGTTTTGTTGGTTCCGGTTGATGATGTGGAAGAACTTCCGTGAAATCGCGATCCCAAAAAATTTATAAGAAAAATGTCATATTTTCTTATAAGGTAAGTGAAGTTTTAAGTTACAAATTGTTATATTTGTATATATTTGTTTGCTTCACTGTTAATAGATTCATATTTTATGTATTTAATACAAGATAAGCTCACTGTTTTGAAGAACTGCTTTCTATGCTATATGTTGTGGTGTAACTCATAGAACAAACTGAAACGTAACATGCAGTATGTTGAATTACAAGTAAATATAGAAGTAGGTAACTGACTTATTGTCCTGTTTGTTGTATTAGAATTGTTTCTGTTATGTACCAAATATTTGTTTGTTTATTTATTTGAAAAGACCTCTTTACATTGTTTACATATAAACAATGTAGCTATCCCAGCAGCACATGTTAAAAATAACAATGATAAATTCAGAATAATGTCACATGTGGCATTGATGTGCTGCTGCAACAGGCCAGAGCTGGGCACTTGCCAGGAGAGCTGGACGCTTGCCAAGAAAGAGAAAGAGGTAGAGATAGACTCCATAACATTCTGTTCATTGTTGCGGCCGCGAAAGTTCTCAGAAGCTCTGCAGCTTTCTAGAAACATTGGCTGGGGAGGTACAAATACAGGCAAGGTGTTAGAAGCGGCAGTTATTTGTTGGTAATTGCAACAGTTGACGATTGAAGTGTACCGCAGTGATTTCATTCATTTGTTTTCATGCAGCAAATCACCAAGTCAGCCTTGAAGACAGCTGATTGGGAAAACCTTGAACAAAACTATTTGGTAATCCTAAGTAAGAAAATTAAGAAAAAAAAATGTAAAACTAAAATACAAAGTGACCAATATGTGCAACATTTCTTCTTCACACCGAAATCACACCGGGAGAAAGTTAAGGAATAAGAGAAACATCGGAAATAGCAACTTAAGTCCATCAGCAATCACTACACATTCTCAATGCAAAAGTGAAATAAGTAGCATAAATGCAAAAATGATCACGAAAATCTTTGAAAACGTTGTAAACCTATCCAATCAAAATTTCTCCCCCAAAGAATTGGGTCTTCTAAATAAAGGATTAAAAACTTGCATCAGTTTCTCAAACGAAATTGAAGACTACATTGCAGATATCAACATTTCGACACAGGTTCTACCAGTATCCAAACAAAATTCAGTAAAAAGCCAATGTGAAAATATTTTGGAGTAAATAAAAACCAGATCCTTTCAGAAGAGAAAACATAATATTATCCATTCTTTGAAGCAGAAAAACGTAATATACACCACAGCAGTAAAAGGTAACAAGATAGTCATAATGGATAAATCAGATTATAAATATTAAAAGCAGAAGCATTATTAACAGTGAAGTACTCTTCATTTTTGAGTTTGATGAGATCGAATGATCTTGAAAACGTTTCTATTATACAACATAGTAAGTGAAGTTGAGTGTAATGAAACTCAAAAATCAGATTATATTTAAAAAAAGGGAAGCAATGCTAACTGACAGTGAATATGAAACCATTAACAAAAGTCCTCTAACAACATGCATACAATCATTTGAAAAAACAATAGCAAAATCAAGCATAATACCAAACAAATATACAGTTAAACCGGATAACCCAACCTTACCTAGACTTTAGCTTACCCAAAATACACAAACCATCCATAACAATGAGACCTATAGTTAGGAGTATAAATTCACCAACATACAAACTTGCAAAGTGGCTAATAAAAAAATTCAACTCATTTCCAAAATTCGATAGCCTAAGCATCAAAAGCACCTATGAACTTATAAAACATATTAAGGATACTGAACTACAAGAAGAGGACACACTAGTCTCGTTTGATGTTAAATCACTATTCCCCAGCATACCAGTAAAACAACTCCTACCGTTGATAGAAAAATGGCTCAAATCACTTGGAATGTCATCACCTGAAATTTCAGATTACATCAAACTAACCAAATTAGGCATAGAACAAAATTTCTTCCAGTTTCAAACAAAATATTTCCACCAAACATCTGGTTTAGCAATGGGCAACCCCCCTATCACCCTTCCTGGCCGATCTGTACATGAGTGCATTAGAAATAAGGATCACCAAAGGTTTCCCTTGGATGTTCAAACTCTGGCAACGATATGTAGATGACATCTTTGCAATAGTACCAGAAAAACACATCAGTGATGCACTAAAACTTTTAATATCCAAGAAAAAAACATCAAGTTCACTGTAGAAATAGAAAAAGACGAGTACCTACCATTTTTGGATCTAAAACTAATCAGAAATAAAAACGGAATAAACTTTGGCATTTACAGAAAACCAACACAGATAAACAACTACATAGAAGCTAATGGCTACAACCCAAGGTCCCACAAACAGGCAATCTTCAATAGTTTAACACAGACTGGTTAACATCCCTCTCACACCAGAACAATACAAAACAGAATACAACAAAATTATTGAAATAGCACAAAAAATGACTTTCCCAAATCATTAGTAGACAAAAATGTGAACTCAGAAAAAAAGAAGAAACTAATAAAGGAAACCACAACATTCACAGCTACAGAAACTAATATGATTTTCAAAAAATTCACTTACCATCCATGGGCCTTTGATAAATTAAAAATAGTCTTCAAAAAACAAAACATTCAACTAGCACCAGTCAACCATTACTCCTTAAAAAACCTAATTTGCTCAAACATCAAAGATGCCATTCCATCTAACAAAATATCTGGTATATATCAAATTGAATGCTGTGACTGTAGTCAAATTTATATTGGAAAAGCCAAAAGAAATTTGGAAACAAGAGCAAAGGAACACTTTAGGAACATAAAATATAAACAATTAGAAAAATCAGCAGTTGCCACGCTTTTTGGGGAAAAAAACCACAACATAAATCCAGAACCAAAACTACTAAAACATACATCAGGAAAACAAGAACTGTCCACATGGGAACAAATCTTTATTTCAAAAAATAGGAATAAAGTATTAAATTTCGACATCCCCAGAAAGATTTGTTCAGCAAGTTCCTCAAACTGCCACCAGAGGAGATCTATGACAAAATATCGCTAGCGGCACCACTGAGAACCAGTCAATGTCCTGCTGACAATGGAGGCAAAGTCTCTGAAACTAGTTCCGGGAAAACTTAAAAGTAAGTATTGTTTAGTGTCATTAATCGACTCCCTTTAAATTTAATTGATCCACAAGAGATAATAAAAATAATTGATTCATTAAATCGTAGCATATCTACAGGATTTGATGGTATAACAAGTAATATCCTGAAAGTATGTAAGCACTATAGCACAGTCTTTTAGTAGATATAAACGCATCCATGTCAGAAGGTATGTTCCCCTCTTGCCTAAAGAAGGGTAATTTAGCACCTGTATTTAAAAAAAGACAATTCCAAAGAAATTTGTAATTACCAGCCAATTACAATTATGTCAGCAGTATCCAAAGTTTTTGAAAAAGTATTTTTAAATAGATTATTAAGTTTCATTAAGGAACATAAAGTATTGTGTGATAGGCAATATGGCTTTCAAAAAAATATGTCCACAAGAGATGCAATAACCAAAACAATTAATATATTCATAAATAAACTGTATTACAAGGAGAAAGTCACAGGCCTTTTTCTTGATCTTTCAAAAGCTTTTGACTGTGTGGATCATCAGTTATTAATAAACTTGAAGCATACAGTATTAGAAGAATAGCAGGTAACTGGGTAATATCTTATTTGTTAGACAGGAAACAAAGTACCGAAATTAGGTTGACTGATAGTAAAGGTTACATAAAACAACATTTATCATTGTTACAAACTAATGAACATGGAGTCCATCAAGGTTCAATTCTAGGTCCCATACTGTTCTTATTATACATAAATGACTTGCCTGAACATCTACCAACTAAAGGCACTGATATCACATTATATGCAGACGACACCACTTTACTTGTTTCAGCAGAAAATGAAGAGCAGTTAAATAGCAAATGTATGGAGGTATTACTAAGTCTGGAAAAATACTTTTATACTCACAATCTTACCCCAAATATTAATAAAACAAATTACTTACTATTTTTACTGGGCAGGAGCTATATCTATAATGGACTGAATTTGACATACAAAAAGGAAAATATATCTAGAGTGCAAAACACAAAATTCTTAGGCATTAACATTGATGATAATCTCTCTTGGTAAAATCACATTTTGACTGTTTACTCCAAACTTAACAAGAATGTGTTTTTGTTACATCAACCAGTTAACATTTTACCTCCTCAAGCAATTCAAAACGTATATTTTTCTTAATTTCATTCACATCAATGAAATGGGGTTCTACTGGTAAGACACTTTTTGCACACCTATTTTCAGTCTAAAGAGGTGGAGAGTTTTAGCTAAGTTGCCACAAGTTGTCAGGTATACCATACTTTAAGAAATTGATCTTTTGGATATACGTAAGTTGTTATTTTGTATGTAAAAAACACTCAACAGTATCCCCTTGCCTAAATAAAGATATACACAAACACCACACTTGCAGACAAAATGACTCTTTTCTTCAATCATATAGGGGCCAGTTTGGAAATAAAAATATGATTTATACTGGATCAAAATACTTCAACATATTACCAAACAGAATGAAGTCATCAATAGATAGAAATACTTTTAAAAAAGAGCTCAAAATGTATTTGTTAACCCATTGCTTTTATAATGAAGATGAGTTTCTTATCCATAATGGTAATTAATCACATTTTAAGCATAGTTGAGTGTTTGACATAATAGTATGTACAGATTTACATTATCAATATTTAGGTTAATTTTATAAACTTGTATTCTTTATCACATGACTGATTTGGTCTTAAGAACAATTGTTTATATGTGTATAGCGTTACTTTATATTGTAATTATTTTGTATTATAAACTGATGTGGTCTATGTAACACTGATTTTGTGTGCACTATAGGACTGAAAATAACTAAATAAATAACTAAATAAAAAATAAAACTCAGAAAACATGAATACACGATTATTAGATACCTGTATTATTGAACCTTCCACTAAAGATGTATCTACTAGTTGAGGTGAAAGATGTAACTGTCCATCTTCATTTGCTTGCGCCACATTTTTATCCTGTGAATGAGAATACCTGTTAGTTTAACAAGGGGTAAGAACAATTATATAGTTAAAGATCACAGATTAAAACTTTTTGAGCACAAGCCCCAATACTTAGGTTCTAAACTATTTAACAAGCTTCCAAACAGCCTAAAAAATACTGTGTCAGCTGCTAAGTTTAAATCGAAACTGACTAAGATGCTGTTAAGTAGAGCATATTACAGTATAGAAGAATATTTTGAAGATAACTTTAACAATCTAGAATAGATTTTGTGTGTGTGTGTGTGTGTGTGTGTGTGTGTGTGTGTGTGTGTGTGTGTGTGTGTGTGTGTGTGTATGTGTGTATGTGTGTGTGATAAAGAGAGAGAAAGAGAGAGAGAGAGAGAGAGAGAGAGAGAGAGAGAGAGAGAGGGGGGGGGGGAGAGAGAGGATGAATTTTTAATCCTTGACTATGTTCTGTGAAACATAATATATACTGTATGTACTATGTTATAATTAACAATAAATTGATTGATTGATAGTGTGAACTATTTTAACTGTAAAATTTATTAACATATGAAGAATAATAATTATTGCAATACACTCAAAATATATAAAAAGTTACTCCTCTAATACTCCTCTTATGTTACTGGCTATTTTTACCTTGCAGATAAGGTTACAATTTATGTATTTTTACTACACTTCATATTGCACAAAATATACCAATCGCTCTTAGAATACATTCTTCCAAAGAAATTAAAATACGAGACACTAGATTCACATATTGTTTAAAAGCATCATAACAGACATAATTTTATATATTGTTAAAAGAAAAGAAGAACATGCTCTGAGTGTGTCAAGCTTACAGAATGACTTACTTAAATGATGCAAAGGCTAAGAAATTATTTGTACATTACCAAAATTCAAACATTAGCATTACCAATAAAATAGAATAAGCTTAACTTTAAACAAACATGCTCCTTATTACACAGAAAATGAAGCTTGTTACAGTGGAATTATAAATATTATACAAATAAAAATATTTAGTAATTATTTTCCACTTATCTTAAGAAGTTGATGACAGTACTTCTACCTCATAGAAAGAAGATAGAAGTACTGTCATCAACTTCTTAAGATAAGTGGAAAATAATTACTAAATATTTTTATTTGTATAAACATGCTCCTTTTATGGCACTGCATGGCAATGCATACATACTAAGTAATACAACCTTTAAAAACAGAACTTTAAATATGCAGTAAACAGTATGCTAAATCATAAAATATAGGTTTGCTAAACTAGCATAAACAGAATAGAGCTAATAGGCTTTAAAGTGACAAATTAATACCTTAAGTAAACTTTAATAATGAGTAAAACATTATATAATCTAACTGGTGTTCCAATTTTGGCTTCTGTCCATTATTTGACAAAGTTGTTAATAAACAGTATTAATAGTCACACTTTAGGAGACAGTTATTCTGTAGTAGTGACAAAGGAGATGCAGCAAGCTCAATTTCAACAGCAAGATGATTGTCATGGGGCAGTTTGTTTCATATTAAATAGCTGCGGGACTGTTGCAAAAAACTGTAAATCCTATTCTATTTCATCTGTTATTAAAACAAAACTTCTATATAATAAATTTGGACGTGGTATGCAATTCTGAAGAAAACGTTGTGAACATCTCACGTGTTTTCTACACTTTTGGAGCAATGTTTTGTTTTATGCGGGTACTCCATTACAAAAAAGAGTGCTCACCTTTGTGCTGATAAACTAATAACCTGTAAACAACAATTTCTGAGTTATGTTTGTTTTTATTTAGAAATTTGTGCCAGCAGTATAAATTCAGATTTGTATGCAAATTGCCTTTAATTTTTGTTTTCTCAAGAGGCAGCAACTTAAAGACTAATTCATATTCATTCTGACGTATGAGTATGTAATTTTTCAGTACAACAGTCAGTCAGCAAATTGCCTTCAGTCATGCCATGCAACATAATTGTTAATCAAAGAAGTTGCCATATAAACTGAGACAAAAAGAGCAGTATGACTCTGAACCTGAAAATATCCAAAGGCAGAGCAAGAAAATATAAATGGCTTTAGGTCCATTGAACTAGAGTTGCTTTGATCATTAAGATTGTGTTGACGTAACCCCAGTAGCATTATATGGATAGTTAGTATATTAGACAGGGACAGCTTCTTAGGTAAAATATAAACATTTCTTGGAGGGTATGTTTCCATCACAACTTCCCCACCGCTATTTTTCCAGTCAGTAAGATGTCATTTCCTCTTTTCTGGAGGTGGCACTGGAAAAGAAGAGGTTACAGCCAAACTTTGAGGGGTAATGCAGTCAATGTATTCCTTACTAGCATTTATTTGTATTTCTTTTATTTTTGTAATTTACCATTTGCTGTTGGGCAGTTATGTGATAGGAGAAAATAGCAGTATATGATAATTAGTAAATAGCCTTTAGCAGTCAAAAAGTTAAGTGTAGTGACATGTATTGTAGCATTATTGTACAATGTCTCAAATACCATGCAAAGAAACAAGTTAAAATATATACAAAATATATAAAATGCATACAAAAGGTTCACTATCACTTATGTGAAGCAGCTGACAATTGAAGCAACAGAGCATATAACATCAGACAAATGGTCAGCTGTGGTATCTCATAGCAAGACACTTGTCAAAGAATAGTGGCAATGTAATATACTAGCATGTTTGTACAACAACAAAAATTCTAGCTCCCCCTTTAATGTATTTATACCCTTTTAACTGTCTATATATTTTGGGGTTCATTTCAACCTGATCTCAATGAGTGGACTTTGCAAGTGTTATATCATTTACAAGTGCCTTTTAGTCTACTACCATCTGCAACCCGGAGTCATATAATGTCCAGGTATTAGATTTTATGAATAGAGGAAGTGTAATGTGCAAATGCAGGGCATAAGATTGTATGTTCCTGGTTAACTAAATAGTGTCGTCTTTGGTTTCATAGTAAATTTTTGCCTCAATTCCAGCCATCTAAGAGGCTAATATAAGTCTTAATTCTATATCTTTGCAACTTTTACAGCGTATAGATAAATCCTTGAGCAAGAATATTTCATTTTTCTACATAATCTCAATTCTTTTCAACTGCCTTATGCCACCTTAGAAGTAGGGCCTGTATACCGGCATGACAAAAGTTTGGACCAGCGTGCTTGAGTTACTGTTTGGCAGTGTGCACAATGGAATCATCTTCATACCCTGTCCCATTAAGGGATTCCTTCAGATTACCAAAAGGATGGTAATAGCAGAGCCAGGTCAGCTCTGTAAGGTAGGTATTTTAATGTCACCCATTTTAAGTTTTCTGATCTCATCCATGGTTTTCTGAGTAACATGTGGCCATGCATTATTGTGCAAGAGCAAAATATCTTGCTTCTGCCAAGTGGTTGAATATGCCTCAGTCATGTTTGAAGTTTCTTCGGAGTTGCCATACTTGCATAAAAATTTACGATGGTTCCATATGGCATAATGTCCACAAACAGAGTCCTTCAGAATCAAGACACAGAGAGGCATAACTTTTTCAGCTGAAGATGCAGTTTTCTTTTCTTAGGAGAGTTTGCATAATGCCACTCCATTGATTGTCTCTTTGTCTCTGGTGAAAACTGGTGGAGCCATGTTTCATCACCTGCCACAATTCTTGCAAGAAAGACATCTCCACCATTTCCATAGTGCTCTAAAAGTTTGTTGCATACTGTTTCTCAGTTTCTTTGTCAGTCTCTGTCCACATGCTTGGAATCCACCTGGCATAAACCTTTTTCAATCCCAATACTTTCAGTATTCTGCAAACAATATAGTGTGACAGTACTTTCACTGTGATGCATTTATCAGTCAAAACCATTTTGTTAATCCTCCACACACTGTCAGGAGTTTTTGTGGTGTGGGGTCTGCTGTTGTGAAGAGAATCTACGATTTGATCTGCTTGTCCACTGACTAATATGCTGTGATTGACAGCATCTCCATATACCTTTCTCAAATTCTTGTGGATGTTTCTCACTCTCTTGTTCTCACAGCACAGGAATTTTATTACAGCACATTGCTTTTGTAAAATGTTAAGTGCAGCAGCCATCTTTTAGACATATATGATAGTGCCAATCGTGAGAATGTGTTGAAATCATTTGAACACAAATGGGAAGGAGATATATATATATATATATATATATATATATATATATATACAGTGTACAAATTGCAAAGGTATAGAATGTAAATTTAAATTACAAAAAGAAAGTGGTGTGCATTATTTTTGGATAGACCTTTGGTATGTGGTGTGTGTGTGTACATGTGTGTATGCATGCATGTGTGTGTGTTTGTGTGTGTGTGTAATCGGTAATTGTTTTAATTAATGAATCAAGTGTGATTTATTAAATACAGGTATAATGCTGTAGAAACGAACTATTCAGTCTCTTTTATCACAGCCTTTTCAAACTTGGAAATAAGGAGTGAAATTAAACATCTTGGTAGATCCATGCAAAATCTGAAACAGCAAAATGTCTGCCTCGGTAGCATGAATGGTAGCGTGTCTGCCTCACGTTCAAGAGGTCCCGAGTTTGGATCTTGGACAGGGTGAGTTACCTGGATAAGGTTTTTCTGGGATTTTCCCTTATCCCGAAAGACGAATGTTGGGTAGCTCTAAGCTATACAGACCCTGGGCTCATTTGAGCATCAATTCATCCATTCCACTCATCGTCTGATATGACTTAATGTTGGAGGACGTCAATTAAAAAAAAAAAAAAAAAAAAAAAAAAAAAAAAAAAAAAAAAAAAAAACCATCATTACATGTGAGAATTATGACAAATGTGTATTTAACTGTATTGGAACACCACAGTGAAGCGAAAAATTATTAATTTTTAGATTAGTCGTATTTATTACACATCTGCTTCACTTTCATACCTATTTTGAGGACATGTTTCGCAAATCATGAGGACATGTTTCGCAAATCATCGTTTGCATCTTCGGCTCTTACGTGACTAAAGCTTGATCCAGTGGTGTGGGTAATTCTGGGGTTGCTGCTGCCATCTGTTGATTTAGTGATGAACTTAAATGTGGGATTCTCTTCTGGCGGGATTTTTAATAAATACGACTCATCTAAAAATTAATAAATGTGTAACTGTTATGCTAAGAATGCCCTATTTTGCTTTTCTTGAGTTTTATTTGGTGGTAAAGTTGTATTGACAGATAAAATAGTGTGAATGATATGCGGCATCTTCATGACCCTCTAAAACTGATGCTTATAATAGTACAGTGACAGATAAGAAACTTATAATGAACTGATGACATTTGGAAGTGTCTAATTGATAATATATTTACACATTTATGAAGCAAACTTGATGGTAGAGTATTCATTCCTTAAAAAATTCTAATTGCAGCAATAACTTTGAGACCCACCAAAAGTGATTCATAAGCCATTCCTGAGACATGGTACTAAATCTTTCTAATCCTGTTAATGCTAAAAAAAACAGAGTAAATATTAATGTAGAATAATCTAAACATTTCACCAATGCATAGGACAGTTTCTGCACCTAATTGTGCTGCCATTACAGTTCCTAAACATCCATGCTAAATAACAAGGTGCCAAGCATGCAGATTATAGTGATTACATATGATAAGATGCTTCTATTATATAAAATTTTTGCCTTTACAATGTAGACAAGTGCTTAACATGCTAAATTTTCCATGATGAGTGAATATAAAAATATGACTTCAAGATGAAGAAAAGAAAAGAAGCATATCATTTAAAATTTGAGCTGCACCTGAAGAACTTGTCACTTACAAGCTCTTTTCCAGCAGGTGGAGAGTGGAGAGGAGCTGCTAAGCCTTTGAACTCCAATGTAGGACTAACAACTAAAGCTGGAAAAGAGTTGACTTCATCGGTCTTGTTTTCATAGGTTGGCTTCACCTTCAAGGTATGAAAGAAATGTTATAAGCTGAGCTTAGGTTAAAGGAGCTCATTACTTCTGCTTTACAATATTCAGAGTACAATATTGCGAACATCAAGTTTAACTAGAAAGAACCACTCTTTGTTTTTAAGTACACCACGATAATGTCTAAGTACAAGGACTACTTTTTTTTCAACCTCCGGTTGGTGTGCTGCTTGACCAGACAAACATAAGGAGGATCTGTGCACTGTTCTACTGTGCAATTATCCCATCGTAACATCCACCAGGGCCAAGGTCAATATATTAGTTGTATTAAGTTAATTAGGAGTCGATTAATAACACAAAACAACACTCACTTTTAAATTTTCCCGGAACCGGTTTCTGAGGTCTTCCCTCTATCTTCAGCCGGACATCGACTAGTTCTCATTGGTGTAGCTGGCAATATTTTGTCTTCGGTCTCCTCTGGTGGCGGTTCGAGGAACTTGCTGAACAAATCTTTCTGGGGGATGTCGAAATTGAATACTTTGTTCCTATTTTTTGAAATAAAGATTTGTTCCCATGTGGACAGTTCTTCTTTTCCTGTTGTATGTTTTAGTAATTTTGGTTCTGGATTTATGTTGTGGTTTTTTTCCCAAAAATGCGTGGCAACTGCTGATTTTTCTAATTGTTTGTATTTTATGTTCCTAAAGTGTTCCTTTGCTCTTGTTTCTAAATTTCTTTTCGTTTTTCCAATATAAATTTGACTACAGTCACAGCATTCAATTTGATATATACCAGATTTTTTGTTAGATGGAATGGCATCTTTGATGTTTGAGCAAATTAGGTTTTTTAAGGAGTAATGGTTCACTGGAGCTAGTTGAATGTTTTGTTTTTTGAAGACTTTTTTGAATTTATCAAAGGCCCATGGATGGTAAGTGAATTTTTTGAAGATCATTTTAGTTTCTGTAGCTGAGAGGGTTGTGGTTTCCTTTAGTAGTTTCTTCTTTTTTGCTAAGTTCACTTTTTTGTCTACTAGTGATTTGGGAAAGTCATTTTTCTGTGCTATTTCAATAATTTTGTTGTATTCTATTTTGTATTCTTCTGCTGTGAGAGGGATGTTGACCAGTCTGTGTGCTAAACTATTAAAGATTGCCTGTTTGTGGGATCTTGGATTGTAGCCATTAGCTTTTATGTAGTTGTCTGTCTGTGTTGGTTTTCTGTAAATGCCAAAGTTTATTCTATTTTTATTTCTGATTATTTTTAGATCTAAAAATGGTAAATACTCGTCTTTTTCAACTTCTACAGTGAACTTGATGCTTTCTTCTTGAATATTTAAAAGTTTTAGTGCATCACTGATGTGTTTTTTTGGCACTATGGCAAATATGTCATCTACATATCTTTGCCAGAGTTTGAACATCCATGGGAAACCTTTAGTGATCCTTATTTCTAGTGCACTCATGTACAGATCGGCCAGGAAGGGTGATAAGGGGTTTCCCATTGCTAAACCAGAAGTTTGATGGAAATATTTTGTTTGAAACTGGAAGAAATTCTGTTCTATGCATAATTTGGTAAGTTCGATGTCATCTGAAATTTCAAGTGATGACATTCCAAGTGATTTGAGCCATTTTTCTATCAATGTTGGGAGTTGTTTAACTGGTATGCTGGGAAACAGTGATTTAACGTCAAATGAGACTAGTGTGTCTTCTTCATTTAGTTCAGTATCCTTCCCATGGATGTTCAAACTCTGGCAAAGATATGTAGATGACATATTTGCCATAGTGCCAAAAAAACACATCAGTGATGCACTAAAACTTTTAAATATTCAAGAAGAAAGCATCAAGTTCACTGTAGAAGTTGAAAAAGACGAGTATTTACCATTTTTAGATCTAAAAATAATCAGAAATAAAAATAGAATAAACTTTGGCATTTACAGAAAACCAACACAGACAGACAACTACATAAAAGCTAATGGCTACAATCCAAGATCCCACAAACAGGCAATCTTTAATAGTTTAGCACACAGACTGGTCAACATCCCTCTCACAGCAGAAGAATACAAAATAGAATACAACAAAATTATTGAAATAGCACAGAAAAATGACTTTCCCAAATCACTAGTAGACAAAAAAGTGAACTTAGCAAAAAAGAAGAAACTACTAAAGGAAACCACAACCCTCTCAGCTACAGAAACTAAAATGATCTTCAAAAAATTCACTTACCATCCATGGGCCTTTGATAAATTCAAAAAAGTCTTCAAAAAACAAAACATTCAACTAGCTCCAGTGAACCATTACTCCTTAAAAAACCTAATTTGCTCAAACATCAAAGATGCCATTCCATCTAACAAAAAATCTGGTATATATCAAATTGAATGCTGTGACTGTAGTCAAATTTATATTGGAAAAACGAAAAGAAATTTAGAAACAAGAGCAAAGGAACACTTTAGGAACATAAAATACAAACAATTAGAAAAATCAGCAGTTGCCACGCATTTTTGGGAAAAAAACCACAACATAAATCCAGAACCAAAATTACTAAAACATACAACAGGAAAAGAAGAACTGTCCACATGGGAACAAATCTTTATTTCAAAAAATAGGAACAAAGTATTCAATTTCGACATCCCCCAGAAAGATTTGTTCAGCAAGTTCCTCGAACCGCCACCAGAGGAGACCGAAGACAAAATATTGCCAGCTACACCAATGAGAACTAGTCGATGTCCGGCTGAAGATAGAGGGAAGACCTCAGAAACCGGTTCCGGGAAAATTTAAAAGTGAGTGTTGTTTTGTGTTATTAATCGACTCCTAATTAACTTAATTTATACAACAACACTGTTTTCAACACTTCCATAAAAGGATTTATATTAGTTGTAGCTTAACTAACGGCACTTAACAGGCTGCCATCATTCTTTCTCTGGCCAAATATGAGTTGCAAAGCATTTTTTTGTCTCTTGGCAGAAGGAAATAATGCAACAGAAATTCATTGAAAAATGAACTGGGTTTATGGTGAATCATGTATGAATTAGAGTGTTGTGCATGAGCGGTGCAGGAAATTTACCTATAGATAAGGCCAAACTGATGTTCATAATGAAGGTGAACAAATACATATCTATCGAGATTTAACTGTATTGGAACACCACAGTGAAGCGAAAAATTATTAAATTTTAGATGAGTCGTATTTCTTACACATCTGCTTCACTTTCGTACCTATTTTGAGGACATGTTTCGCAAATCTTCGTTTGCATCTACGGCTCTTGTGCGACTGACGCTAGATCCAGCGGTGTGGGTAATTCTGGGGTTGTTGCTGCCATCTGTTGATTTAGTGATGAACTGAAATGTGGGATTCTCTTCTAGCGGGATTTCAAAGTTCATTAGTTGGTTTTTATGTTTTTCTATGTATATCCTCTCCCATATGACGAGTTCACTATGTTTTTGTACGTATTTTAGTAATTCTGTGCTATCTTCAATTTCATGATTTTCATACCAGAAATGAGCTGCTATTGCGGACTTATCAATATTTTTGTATCTTAAGTGCCTGAAGTGTTCTTTCTTTCTAGTGCCTATGTTTCTTTTTGTCCTCCCTATGTAAATTTTTTCACAGTCTTTACACTTAATTTTGTAAATGCCTGACTTTTCCTCTGGTTTTATCTTATCAGTATTATTACTGTGAAGTAGGTTTTTAATGTTGTAATTGTTTTTTGGTGCCAATGTTATATTGTATTTCTTGAATATTTTTTGGAACTTTTTTGTGGCCCAGGGGTGGTAAGTAAATTTAGCAAATCTAGTTTCTTGTTTTATTGGTGTGAGAGCTGTGATCTGTTTTAATTTCTTTTGAAGTTTGAATAATTTTAGTTTTTTATCTACAAGGTTTTTTCCATATCCATTATTAATTGCAGTTTTTAAGATTTGATGGTATTCGTTTTGATATTCTTGCTGGCTGAGAGGTAGATTTACTAATCTGTGTGTCAGACTGTTGATGGTTGCATGTTTGTGTGGAACTGGGTTGAAACTATTTGCTTTGATGTAATTATCTGTGTGTGTTGCTTTTCTATGAATGCCAAATTCTAGTTGTTCATTGCCTTTTTTGATTTTAAGGTCTAAAAAAGGTAGAGTACAGTCCTCTTCAGTTTCTACTGTGAATTGTATGCTGGGTTCTTGCAGGTTGAGTAGTTTCAAAGCATCATCTATTAGTTTGTAGGGCACTATTGCAAAGATGTCGTCTACGTATCTGTACCATGTTTTAAACATATGAGGGAAGGCTTTAGTAATATGTGTTTCGAAAAAGCTCATGTATAGATTGGCCAAAAATGATGATAGCGGGCTTCCCATAGCTAGTCCTGAAATTTGTTTATAATATTTTCCATCGAAGACAAAATAATTTTGATGTATACATAATTCAGTCATTGCCAAATATTCTTCTATTGCATTGGCATCCAGGTTTATAGAATTTAGCCATTTTTTCAGTTGAATCAAAAGTTTGTCTAATGGAATGCTAGGGAAGAGGGAGCGGACATCAAAGGATACTAAAGTGTCATGAGGTTTTAGTTTAAGATTTTGAATTTTTTCTACCAGGTCTAAAGAGTTTTTTATACTCAGAGTATGGAATTGTGGAAAGGACTGAAATGTTTTGGTTAGCCATTTTGCCAGAAGGTAAGTAGGAGTGTTTATATTATTTACAATGGGTCTCATGGGTATGTTGGGTTTGTGTATTTTAGGCAAACCATATATTCTTGCAAGGGTAGGGTTGTCTGGTTTGATAGTTTTTTGTTCTGTAGTTGTTAAAATTTTACTATTAATGATGGTTTTTTGTACATCTTTTATGCATCGGTTGAGTGGATTAGAATCTATTTCCTGGAATTCTTTTTGTTGTAGTAACTCTAACATTTTTTCTTTGTATGTAGCTGTATCTAAGATTACTATTTTGTGCCCTTTATCAGCCCTTGAGAAGATTACATCCTTTTTCCTTAAAGATTTAATTATCTGAATTTGTTTCAAATGTTTTATTGGCTTTTTATTTATTAAGTTTTCCAATATAGGAGCTGATTTTTTCCTAATTATATTTTTGTCCATGGTTTCCAAGCCTTCTACTGCTAATTCTATGTCTGCAATGAATTCATCTGGGTTGCTGGAGTATGTTATACATGTTTTTAGGCCTTGGTTAAGTACATCTATTTCTTCATTGTTAAAATTTTGCTTTGAGAGATTAATTACATTGTCTAGGGACAAAGAACACATCCCTAGACAATGTAATTAATCTCTCAAAGCAAAATTTTAACAATGAAGAAATAGATGTACTTAACCAAGGCCTAAAAACATGTATAACATACTCCAGCAACCCGGATGAATTCATTGCAGACATAGAATTAGCAGTAGAAGGCTTGGAAACCATGGACAAAAATATAATTAGGAAAAAATCAGCTCCTATATTGGAAAACTTAATAAATAAAAAGCCAATAAAACATTTGAAACAAATTCAGATAATTAAATCTTTAAGGAAAAAGGATGTAATCTTCTCAAGGGCTGATAAAGGGCACAAAATAGTAATCTTAGATACAGCTACATACAAAGAAAAAATGTTAGAGTTACTACAACAAAAAGAATTCCAGGAAATAGATTCTAATCCACTCAACCGATGCATAAAAGATGTACAAAAAACCATCATTAATAGTAAAATTTTAACAACTACAGAACAAAAAACTATCAAACCAGACAACCCTACCCTTGCAAGAATATATGGTTTGCCTAAAATACACAAACCCAACATACCCATGAGACCCATTGTAAATAATATAAACACTCCTACTTACCTTCTGGCAAAATGGCTAACCAAAAAATTTCAGTCCTTTCCACAATTCCATACTCTGAGTATAAAAAACTCTTTAGACCTGGTAGAAAAAATTCAAAATCTTAAACTAAAACCTCATGACACTTTAGTATCCTTTGATGTCCGCTCCCTCTTCCCTAGCATTCCATTAGACAAACTTTTGATTCAACTGAAAAAATGGCTAAATTCTATAAACCTGGATGCCAATGCAATAGAAGAATATTTGGCAATGACTGAATTATGTATACATCAAAATTATTTTGTCTTCGATGGAAAATATTATAAACAAATTTCAGGACTAGCTATGGGAAGCCCGCTATCACCATTTTTGGCCAATCTATACATGAGCTTTTTCGAAACACATATTACTAAAGCCTTCCCTCATATGTTTAAAACATGGTACAGATACGTAGACGACATCTTTGCAATAGTGCCCTACAAACTAATAGATGATGCTTTGAAACTACTCAACCTGCAAGAACCCAGCATACAATTCACAGTAGAAACTGAAGAGGACTGTACTCTACCTTTTTTAGACCTTAAAATCAAAAAAGGCAATGAACAACTAGAATTTGGCATTCATAGAAAAGCAACACACACAGATAATTACATCAAAGCAAATAGTTTCAACCCAGTTCCACACAAACATGCAACCATCAACAGTCTGACACACAGATTAGTAAATCTACCTCTCAGCCAGCAAGAATATCAAAACGAATACCATCAAATCTTAAAAACTGCAATTAAAAATGGATATGGAAAAAACCTTGTAGATAAAAAACTAAAATTATTCAAACTTCAAAAGAAATTAAAACAGATCACAGCTCTCACACCAATAAAACAAGAAACTAGATTTGCTAAATTTACTTACCACCCCTGGGCCACAAAAAAGTTCCAAAAAATATTCAAGAAATACAATATAACATTGGCACCAAAAAACAATTACAACATTAAAAACCTACTTCACAGTAATAATACTGATAAGATAAAACCAGAGGAAAAGTCAGGCATTTACAAAATTAAGTGTAAAGACTGTGAAAAAATTTACATAGGGAGGACAAAAAGAAACATAGGCACTAGAAAGAAAGAACACTTCAGGCACTTAAGATACAAAAATATTGATAAGTCCGCAATAGCAGCTCATTTCTGGTCTGAAAATCATGAAATTGAAGATAGCACAGAATTACTAAAATACGTACAAAAACATAGTGAACTCGTCATATGGGAGAGGATATACATAGAAAAACATAAAAACCAACTAATGAACTTTGAAATCCCGCTAGAAGAGAATCCCACATTTCAGTTCATCACTAAATCAACAGATGGCAGCAACAACCCCAGAATTACCCACACCGCTGGATCTAGCGTCAGTCGCACAAGAGCCGTAGATGCAAACAAAGATTTGCGAAACATGTCCTCAAAATAGGTACGAAAGTGAAGCAGATGTGTAAGAAATACGACTCATCTAAAATTTAATAAATACATATCTGTTTCTATTGGTTGCTAGTGATTCATGACAATGTGAAACCGCATACAGTTGCAGTAATCAGACAGCTGCTTACTCAGTTTCATTGAGAAGTGTTTGATAACCCGGCATACAGCTGAGATCTAGCACCAAGTGAGTTTCATATTTTTTGGCAGCTGAAGAAAGAACTGGGAAGATAGTGCTTTTGCAACAGTGAAGAACTTCAAGATGCCATGAAGATCTATCCCATATGCTGGCAGAAGCTTTAATGAAGAGGGTGTAGGAAAGCTTGGCTATTGATGTGACAAATGTCTTAATCTTTATGGTGACTGTGTGGAAAAGTAACTGTAACATTGCTCAAATCTTAATAATAAAACTATTTTGTGATTGACTTTTGCCTTTCAGTTATGCTCTATCAGAGGTTGAAAAAAAATAGCCCTCGTATTATACAGCACAATACAACTGTTTATAAAGTTCATTAAAAAAAAGTCATATATAATGATGCTAAAATTATTAGGTGGTCTCATAAGTAAAGTCGGTTTTTTGATTTTGGTCTTATGGAAAATTTAATGGGTTTCTTTGGTTTGACAATGCTATTTACAGTATGCCATAGCTAGTGTTGCATATTTTGTGAGCACGTATCAGTCTTCAATTGTTAAACAATCACAAAATGGAGATAACAAAGATAACAAAGTCTGAACTGAGAGTCCTTCTAAAACACTACTGGAAACAAGATTATAAAACCGCTGCCACAGCTCGAAGAATATGTGAAATGGAAGAAGAAGGTGTCTTAGTGAGCATGTGGCATAATGACAGTTCTAACATTTCAACAATAGAGATGAAAACACTAAAGATTTATCACGTTCTGCAAGATCTAAGTATGGAATATTGATGACACACACCAAGTTTTGCAAGAAAATCTGCAACAAGTTACCAGTAGGCTTTCAGAAGAACTTGGTGCATCAAAAGATACGATACATCGCCACATTAACACTTGGAAAATCATACAGAAGCTGTAGATCTGCACTTCATGAACTGACACCTCAACAGGATGAACATAGAGTAGATATCTGTTGTCAGCTTATCCGTAATCCCATGGATGATAGATTTGTCAGGAGAATTGTTACTTGTGATGAAAAATGGATATATTACTCAAACCCTGATGCCTCGAAGCAGTGGCTTGATCCCCACCAACTTGCAAAAAGTCATCATTAAAAAAATCAGTTCTGTCCCAAAGTTTGTGTCTGTCTGTCCGTCCGCCCGTCCGTCCGTGTGTGTGTGTGTGTGTGTGTGGTGGACTTTTGAAGGTGTGATTCACTGGAAGTTTGTTACAAACAGGAGGGCGATTGAGTGGATCTTTATTCTCAACTGACATGAGTTCATGAAATTTGGAGCTGGAGATACCCAGCATTAGTTAACCAAAACATAGTTTTATTGCAACAAGTCAGTGCAACGCCCCATACTGCATGAACAAACATGGAAAACATTCAGGAATTGGAAGGAATCAAACTACTATCACACCCTCATACAGCCGTGATTTCACACCATCAAATTATCATCTTTTTTTATCCATGGCCCATTTTCTAATTTTGAAAACATTGAAACAGTGCAAGTGGGTGTCACTGAATTTTTCCCATCAAAAACCAGAGACTGGTATCATCGTGGGGTAATAAACCTTGCTGAACGATGGCTCAAGACCATAGAATCCAATGGTCTATACTTCAAAAATTAGTTAATATCTTGTCAGAACAAATTTCAAATAATTGCTTTTCTTAAAAAATTACATTACTTATGAGACAGCATATTTATAGATAACAGAAAATAAAACATATGCTCAATTTATTACGTAAAATGAAACTTTTAAATAAGTGGTGTACTGTCAAAATCCACTTAATAATTAAATAAATTATTACTATGAAAACTGTCATGAAATTCAACAAATATGTTTTAATTAAAATGAAACTTAATTGGGAATTTCTCATTTCATTATCTATTTATGTTTGGAAATGTAATATATTCTAATAAAATATATGTTAGTTATTTACTATAATGTAAATTATATATATTATTTATTTTAAATTATAGTAAAAAAAACATGTAATGAAAACACAACCAGTGAAAAATGATATAAACTGCAAGAAAATGTAATCTTTGGGAAATGTACAAATGCCTTTTAGTGTAGTTTTATGTGCATCTAGAGCACGCAGTGACTGAGAAGCAAGCATTGCTTTCAAGAATGTTTTTGGAGGACTTCTAGTACACCATAACATTTGTGGAAGATGTAAGAATGGCAGATCCCGAAAGAGTAGGAAGGAAAGTATAGGAAGGGAAAGAATTTTAGAATAATACTACAGATGCCTAAAATGAGTTAATGCATTAAAAGAATTTTTAAAATATTATAAATATGCAATGGGAAGAGAAATTTATAGGAGATGAGAAAAGTGCTGGAGGTGACTGGAATAGCCAATTTCAGGAAAAAAAACAAAACAAAAAAAATGGCCCGCCTCAGTAGTGTAGATGGTAGCATGTCTGCCTCACGTTCAACAGGTCCCGAGTTCGAATCTCGGTCAGGGTGAGTTACCTGGGTAAGGTTTTTCCGGGGTTTTCCCTTATCCTGAAAGACGAATGTCAGGTAACTTTAAGCTCCATGGACCCCGGACGCATTGAGCATCATTTCACCCATTTCATTCATTGTCCGATATGACTAAATGTTGGAGAACGTAAATTAAAAAAAAGACAAATGAATGAAAGCAATATTAATAGAATTTGGAAACAATTAAGAAAGACATTGGAAGGACCTGCTAAGATTTTTGATAGTTTTAAAGACAACTGCTCTTTATATTTGTTTAAAACAGAAATTGCAAATCAGAGAAATGTATAAACAATAGGATCAATTTCAAAGTGTATTAAGACACTTATTGAGCCATATATTATTAAAATTTAAAACTTCACTCACATCAACTATTAAAAGAGGAACATTTCTGGGACCATCCCAGCCCTATCATCAACAACTTACTATCTTCACAGGTGGCTGTCATATGGACCTCTAGTAAGTAATTGGCTCATTTATTTGGAATAATATATCCTACATAATTGCATTAGACTGTCATTGGTGAGTGGTCTAATGCACTTATGTAGGAAATATTCAATTACAAGAGGTCCACATGGCAGCCAACTGTGAAGATAGTAGTCAAACACCAATCAGTTGATGTTAGGGCTGTGATGTTCCAGAAAAAGTCCCTGTTTTTAATGGATAACATGAGTAAAACTTTATGTTTTAATAAAATATGACTATGAAATCAGCTTCACTTTTAACGTTTTTAATCATAACAATTTTAATTCAAAATATATGTTTCAAAGTTGCATATAAGAGCATTAGTTTTAAAAAGATAGTGAAAAAGTTTTACTTAAGGTTGTATGGTGCATGGAAAATTTGAAAATGATGGGAGAATTATTTGGGGTGGGCAAGAGAATAACTTGTAACAAAATATACCAGCAATTCAAATATTATATAATATGTGAAATAGGAAAAATTAGTAACATCTGAGAATTTTAGGAAGGGTAGCGAATAAAACAGAAATAAAAAATTTAAAGAAAAAGTGGAAGTTGAATGCTATTTTATGGACTCTATTATATACTGCTAAAACTAGAGGTTTGTGAAAGAAAATCTAGGTTTCACTTTTATGATGGAATCTTGTTTAAGTTCAGTAATACTGAATATGCACCTTTGTGAGTTATAAAACAATTAAATTTAACACACTTTTAACTTACTTAAATTCTTCCCCAAAATGTGTCATGTAATCATATAGCTGAGAATTACTTAAGTACGAAATGCTAAATTTCATGAGCTTAAGCAAACAATGTTTTGAGAGAAAAACTCAATGATGAATCGAGTTTTGAAGAACATAACCATGAAAAACTTGCTCTCACAAAAAGTTATACTAAAACACACGCTGAAGAATTTCTTTCAAATATCATTTGAATAATAATCTTAAAAGCATGTAATGGGAAATAAATAGTATTAGGTGCCACTAACATCCTGTACACATAAAATATTACATAATAATTTAATAAGGAAAAAAGTCTGCTCTTTTATAGTCATCTGAAGGAGCCAGGTTATTGCCTACACTTAATGCATCACAGATATCTTTACCTACCAATGCCTTCTTGTTATATAAACACAATAAAAATATAACTTTTACAAGCTTTGCACCTGTATTAGTCTCACAGACATTTGAGGCATTTTCATACGGACATTAAACACAAACAACTGTAACAGTAACAGCAAAGGAAACTAGAAATTTGTCAAATTACAAATCAGGAAACTGTAGGTTCTATTTTTAGAAATGAGATTCCTTTCATTTTCTGCAATAATTCTGTTTACTCATCAAAATTCAAGAGCAGTAAACCTCTTTTACTTTCAAATAGTCAGAAGAGAATAATATTGGAAATATATTATTGAGTCTTTAAAGCACATGGTAATCTGTTCTGTGGACTCTCTGTACTGTGTAAGAGAACCGAGTGTCTCCAGAAAAATTGTGCTGTTAGAGCCACACTAATGTCCTTACCTTATGGCAGATAATGGAAATATTGACCTTCTGCTCTCAAGTTGGCAATCTCATTAAAATATTCTTGCTCACTTGCCTAAGCTTAGCAGCAGGAATCTTTGTGATTTCTTGAATTATGTTGTTACTGTTCCTGTAGTACGAGGATTAGAACAAGAATCCATGCACAGAGCTTAGAGAAATAAATGAGAACATTTTGATGAAATATGCTGCCTTATGAGAGCAGAAGATCAACTTTCCAGCATCAACTATAGATCTGTGCTCCATAAGTTGATGGATTTCCATTTTTAAGGCTGGTTTCAGCTTGATAATCAAGTTAAGTAGTTACGTTTCTTTGACCCAATTAATTTTCTATACTCACACCATCTCCTGACTTGGTGAATGTCGGGTAACTCTGAGATCCATGCACCCTGAACTCATTTGAGCATCATTTCATCCAATTCATTCACCGTCTGATATGACTTAATGTTGGAGGACGTAAATTACAAAAAATCTCCTGACTGGCATTTAATTTACTGAAAACAGTCTTTTGTTCAGTAATGCAAATATTGATAGTGTTTTGTCTTTGTTTGTATTTGCGTTATATCCAGTGATTCATTTGTGGTTATAACATTTAATACATATTCTGATGATGGGAGAGATGTACGCTCCTGAAATGCTGATTTCTAATCGTCTTTTTACCTGGCTTGCTTCCTGAGAAGAACTTGAACATATTTGTTGCCAGGAAAGCTTCAGGTCTTAAGTTCTAATAATGTTGCTGTCTGTATTATCCTATCATGGTGTACCCGAAAAATGTGCAAGTGACTATTATAACACAATAGAAGAAAATCAACAAATGTGAGAGGCATATAGGAAATTTTGTTGTGAGATTAGTACAGATAATCCACCACCTTTATGACAAAAGAAGAGAGAGTTTAAAGGAGAAATAAAATGAGTGTGAATGCAAGGAAAATGAAAAATAAAGCAAGTGCTAGGTAGGAAACATGTAAGTCACGTGATAATTTAATTGCTCCATAAATGTGCAATACATTTGGTAATTCATAACACAAGTACACATGATGATGATGATGATGATGATGATGATATTGTTATTGAAAGAATACTAAACACAGGAACATTATTCAATTTAATAATTGCAGCTGTAACAGAGAAGTAATTGCACAAATGTGTAATTATTTAAATACATCTTAATGATTCTTCACTTTTATTTTTTAAAAAGCAGAGAAACCTGAAGCACATCTCATAATCCACTGATTACATCCTCAGATGCCTTTCTCTTTGTTTATAGTTGTTTCTTTTTGTTGTTAAGGTTACTGCCACTAGGTGATGAATTGTTCACTTAAGCATTGCCAGTTGGATTCTAGACTTGGACTTCAGTAACCTTAATGATGAAAGTAAACAACGTATACTGCAACTGAGGACATAATGATTACAAATTTTATAAAAAGAATAAGTGAAGAAATGTTATGATATATGTACCTAAGATCTTTATACAACACATGATAAAGCATATAAAATTCAATTTTAGCTTTATCCTAAGTTGACACCAAAAATAAATATGAAATATAGGTAATTAACATTGGAAAATAAAATCATGAAATTAATCTGAGATTTTATGTGTTGGAATTGCACCTAACTTTAAATCATGGAAATGAACCTAACATTTTATTAATTTCTTCATCCAATATGGCCTGTCAGGTTATATGGAGGTAACTTGGCCTCCCCCTTTCAAAAAAATAAAAATAAAAGGAAGACTGTTACTAACACAACTAGATTTATGGTATAGAATATGACCTCACCACACAGTATCTTTACCACCATGTTGTCATACAGCTTTATTACTACCAAACTCATTGTGATAAATTCATTACCAATGTGTTTAGTGACATTCTGCAAAATTCTGAAAAAGCTGGTGTCTTAAACAAGCCTCCTCATTCTGGTCTAATACTGCTCCATGAGATGTTAATGATCAAAGATAATATCTAGTATAATTTACAGCTGACTTCCAGTTCACTATCAGGTCACAAGAACTGACTATACATCCTGTCATACAGCACTTCCTTGCACCAGCTGTACTTGACATTTCTACTCAGACTTTTTAGACATACTACATTTCTCAGATTTCCCTCTATCCTTTTGAATGCATTTGCAGTAAAGTCTGATGTATTCAAATTAAGATATTTACACATGTAAACCTAGCACAATTTTTTTCCCTTTTTGAATGACTTGATCATAGCCACAATTACTGAAACTATTTTGAAGAATATTGTCATCCCACCTTTTTTAAACCATGTATTAATTATTTAGTAGGTATAATTTATAATCACAAAGTTATGGTGCTATTACATTACAGGGTCTTTTTCTTTTTGTTCAGTGATACTTAGTATATGACATAATCAAACCTGAAATCTGTATAAATGAACTGCAATTAATTATTCTGATTAGCCGCTTCAGCAATGACCATTTAAATCCTGTATGGACCAGGAATGGATACTCAATACGCATCACAAGACTTTTAAATTGTTGAAAATGCTTCATAAATACACATTTGTACCTTCAGTATTTATTAAGCTATTTTAACTAAACGAAAACTGGTTTAAAGCCCATTAAAGGTAGTGTACAACCATGGAGTGTGCTCTGAAAAGTTTCCAACCTCAACATGAACATTGCAGCACTCGCAAATAAAAACTAGTAAATTTCGTTTTTCATCTATTGATAGTTACTCACCAAAATTTCAGCCATTTTGGATGCTCAGTTGTTATGTAACAATCATTTGAGTGAGTTGATGCGAGTGTTTTTATGAAAATAGACAAAATAGAGTATCAAGCTCTCATTTTTTTTTTTTTTGTTTTTGACAGACAATATGCCTAAGCAACTCAAAGATGAGTATGAGTATATGGGGACTCTGCATCATCTTTTACCACAGTGAAATTTTGGAGAGCTGAATTTAAACGTGGCCTTAAGAGCTTGGGAGATGATGAACGTTCGGGACATCCAAAAACTGCAACTACCGACGAAAACATTGCCAAAGTTCACCAAATGATGCTAGACAACTGCCAAATTTAAGTGAGAGAGGTAGCAGTGGCTATGAACATGTCAAAAGAATGTGTTTGTCACATATTAAATCCATATTTAGACATGAGAAAGCACTACGCGCATTGGATGCCGCGTTTGCTCACATTAGACCACAAACGTGTTCAAATGAACATTTCCAACACTCTGTTGGCGCAGTTTAGGTGCAATAAATCTGAGTTTTGGCGCAGATTAATTACTGTAGATGAAACTTGGATACACCATTATACGCCTGAAACAAACAGTGGACTGCAAAGTGGGAACCGGCTCCAAAAAAAGGATTTTTTTTTTTGCTTGGAAAGTGATGGCGACTGTGTTTTGGGATAGTCATGGAGTTATTTTAATCAATTATCTTCGAAAAGGAAAAACCATTATAAGAGCATACTGGGCATTATTACTTGGCAAGCTAAAGGCAGAACTTGCAGAAAAATGGCCACATTTGCAGAAAAAGAAAATCCTATTTCACAAGACAATGCACTGTCTCACACCTCAGTGGTTGCAATGGCATAAATCCACAAATTACAGTTTGAACTGCTTGACCATCCGCCTTACTCACTAGATCTAATCCCAAGCAACTTCTTTTTGTTCCCTCATCTGAAAATTGCTTTCGGAGGACAGAGATTTTTGTCAAATGAAGAGGCAATCACCTTCATGAACAATTATTTTGTAGAGAAAAATGCAGAGTAATATTTGGACGGGTAACAGAAATGGGAGCATCACTAGGAGAAGTGTGTAGTTACAAGGAGACTATGTTGAAAAAAAAAATTCTGAAAAAATGTCTTGTATCTTTATTAGGTCCGAAATTTTTCAGAACCAGCCTCGTAAAGTAGAGACTATATTCACAAATCATTGAAATTTCACTATTTTGTTTCACTGTAATAAAAGCCATTCTTTCAGTCGAACACATCTAATTTAAGAGTCATTTTGTTTTGTGTGCACATGAATGATATGTATGTATGTATTAGCAACATAAGCAAAGTACTCTCTGATTCAACATTTTATGATTCTCTTATGCTACAAAGTGATAATAATCATTGTATATATTGTCACACACATGATGTAAAGCAAGAAACCTCTGTATCAGCATCTGTATCTACCTCCAAGAGAACTTCACAACTTATGCAACTGTAGTTTTTCACTCAGTGATTTAGTTATTTATACTTGCTCAGTGTTCAGAGTGATTTATTTAAGCTTTCGAGAGTTAATTGAATAGCACATTTGAAATTCTTGAATTTCAGTGTTAACCATGGCTTATTCTAGTACTGTAGCAGATAAATTAGCTTGTGTAGGGTGTATACAGACTTCTGCTATCACTCAGAAAATGTGACTTTTTGTCGTTTGACAGTGATTTGAATGTTGATGGCAAGTTTTCAGACATTGAGGGAGGTTTTGACGATATAGGTAGCAGTGAGGAAGTAAATGACCTGCTTCCTTCAGGTGTTTGTGAAGAATCAACACTGTGGAGTGATCAAAATAACTCGAACACAAATAGATATATAGAAAAATGGACATAGCTAACTTCTAACAGAAACCAACTGACATTTTTACATTCTTTTTTAACGCTGACTTAGTTTATTTCACTTTTACGTTAAAAAATGTATAGGTGAGTAGAGTGAAGGAAGCCCTGACCAATTTTAGGGCCTTAGAGGAGAATTCAGAAATGGAGAGTGTGCATGTTATTTGTAAACCTACATTAGATATGTACTGGTTTACAGTGGCGGCTTGTACTGAAAAATAACAGCGTACTACGAGAAAAAGTGTGTGCAAATCACCTAGCTTCAAAAAATAAGTCCATATGCCTATGTTTCTTCATGCAGATCTTGTCGATCACTCTGCTGTTACAGTTCTGCTTCTTCTCTATAGATAGCAATAGCCAAAGAGGTGAGCTGATCCTGAGTCATGGTGTTTCTCTTCAAAGGGAGAAACAGCGTCCTGGTTCTGCAGTAGACATGGGAATTGTCACAATAATTCTTGAAACCTTGGTCATTTCACTAAAGGTGTTTTGTAGATTATTGTTGTTGTTGTTTTCAAATGCTAGGCTTTGACAATGAGGTCATTAGCTCTCTTGCTCTCCAATATTTCTGTGTAGTGGGTCCGGCAGGTAGGGCTTCACAGGTTAAAAGATGGTTTGCAGATTGTTCTTCAGTATTAACTGCAACGGAAGGGCACCTTCTTTCTTCCTGAATTCCAAATGTTGATAAAAAATGCTGGGCTTGTTCGAAGTTTGGTTTGTCAAGTTCTTTATAACGATCACTGATAATGTTCAGTTCTGTTTCTGGAAACACTTGAGAAATTAATTCAAAGTTTTGGTATTCAATAATCTTGCAGCATCCAGATGTTCTGTAGACTCAAAGTGGCTATATACCTCTGATATTTTTCCATAAAATACTTCTTTAGCATCTGCTGCTAAAGTTATTTCCCTACGATGCCTCTTTTGGCATCTTGAGAATTACATGATTCAATCTGAGCTATATCGTCTGTTCTACTATGCACAATGATGATTGTTTTGACGAAAGATTGAATAGTAGTTCTTGCCTTCACTGCATTAACCTGCCGTGCCTGAAGCTAATTATATAACATACCAATATGAGGTATAACTTTGTTAAAAAAGAAGCAGTTATTGAGATAATTTTTATCTTTGAATATATTATTTATAAAAATTAAAATTTTATTTTTACAATGAAAATGTAATGTTTTATTTAAACTATATAAATTAATTATAAGATGTAAATGGAGTTTAACCAATAAATTAAAATTTTACTAAGTAAATCATAATTTCTAAAAATTCCTGAGATTAAATTTTCCGTCCTTGAAATTACGAGGCAGATCACTAGCTTCTTGCACTGTCTTGTCTGATAAAGCTTTTTATAGTTCATCAAAACAGTCTATCAAAGATTCTCTGTGTCAGTTTCAAGCTGACGATGTGAATGAGGTATTCACGAAATCGTGATCCTTGCCAATTTGTAAGAAAACGGTCATCATTTCTTATAAGTGAAGTTTTTTAGTTACAAATTATTATATTTTTATATATGTGCCATAGTAAGTCTGAGTGATTACTTTAAAGCAATTGTCCTTAAAAATGCTGTCACCTTCTTTTAAAATACAAACGTGCAAGAGAATTTGTGGTCTGATCTGTAGGATTAAAAATCCCCAAAACCATTAACCTATAAAACAATTTCTTCCTTAACCGTAAATTAAATCCAACTGAATTTTTCAGACGTTTGAGTAGTTTCATCAGCCATAATAGCAACTAAGCCACCTTCTTCAATTCTTTTTCTATTTCTTCGTGGCACACTTCAAGTAATATGCAATTGAGTAATTTGTGTAATTCATTTAAGATGGTTTTAGATAATCCTTCGAATACTTTGTTGCCTTCAATAAAATATGTTCTTTTACGGCATTTTCCAGACTGCCAATGAGATTTATAAGACCTAAAAGCACACCAGCATTATCTGATGTTTTGGTCTCATCGTGTCCACGCAAAGCAAGCTCAAATGCTCCAAAAAATTTGATGCAATCTATGATCATTGATAATATATATTTTTTTGACCTTCTCATTATGTTTTTGAGCTGCTTCCTGATATGCTCTGCTTAGCTGCATTGTAATATTTACAGCTCCAAGTATTGAGACGTAAAATGAGTTTTTCATGTATTTCTTGCTATTTGAATGGTTTTTTATGTACTCAGTAATGTGACCAAAACCTTTAACATCTGCCATAGACCATTAATCAGTACTTCCGAACAGAAGGCAAGGAAAGCATCGTGTTTTATATATATATTGATGTTAAATTTCCTGGTAAATTTGCTTTTTGCTCAATTGTTAGATTGGGTGTAGGTTGCCCTAAAATTTTTATACTAATCTTTTTTTCTAATGCTCACCTTCAAAAGACAATTTTCAGAAGTTCATTAACCGAGTTCATTATTTATTGGTTAAAACTTTCTTAATATTAAGTTACTCCTACAATGAATGAGGTTCATTTATAACACTTACTTTTCACACTCATATACAAAATAAACTGTTAGGTTACGTAGAAAATGAAGCTAGCTACAGTGAAGCAATAAATATTACACAAATAAAAATATTTGCCACTTAGGCTTCACTTATCTTAACAAATTGGTGTTGATACTTCTTTTCAAATGGAAATTGATTTCGCAAACAAAGCGTTTGTGTCCTCAGTCCAACAACAGAGTTTATCTATGGACTGAGGACGTAAACGATTTGTTTGTGAAATCAATTTCCATTTGAAAAGAAGTATCAACACCAATTTGTTAAGATAAGTGAAGCCTAAGTGGCAAATATTTTTATTTGTGTAATAAAGCTGTTAGGTGTATGGGGACCGAAATATTATTCAATGGTGGGCAACATGATAGGATTTTCAGGATTTAGAAATATGTGGAATTTTTCAATATGGATTTTATAATTGTAATCTTGATTCTGTATTTTCATTTGATGATGTAAAAGGAAAAATGAGAAATAAATTACAAATTACAAAATAAACTATCAGCCATTGAATAAAGTTACACAAAGGAATACTTGTTAGGGGGGACTGCTGTCATGTTCGTGGGAATGGAGTATTGTGCCAACATGAACTCACAGCTGCTTCACAACCATTAGGTTATTTCTAGAATTAAAATATAAAGCAATGATAAAGTACTTAATGAATTTCAATGCATACTCAAGTTCTAGAGCTATAACTACGAGTGTTGGTGGCTCTGCTTCGGTGGCTCCAGCATGTGAAGCAAATGAATACCACCGATATACAACAAGCATTTGTGTGAAAATCTAGAGAACCTAGGCTATCTGGGTGGCAAGAGGTGATAGTTGTGTGCATGTGCAGTACTATACTGGTCACCAATCTAGTAAGTGATTGACATTTCGTACGGAGAGAGAGGCGACGTTGCCACTTATTGCTGCCACGTGGAGAGCGTGATAGCACTACGCGTGTGAAGGTGATTCAGTTGCGACTGCAATAGGTATTTTATTATTAATGTTATTTTTATTTATTGTTTATAATACTATACACAAAGACAATAGAAAAGTCGTGGATCTACATGTAAACGCTAGAACATGCAAGAACACATCAATGTGAAGATCATCGCAACAAAAGAGGCATACCTGTGATATTTTGATGCTTACTGAAGTGGGAAAATGCCGCTTACATAATTTTTCCCGGGAGTTTCTAATTTATACCCCAATGTCTAACTTTCTTCTTTAAAATACTTTTCTTTCCCAATCTTAACCTTAATGCCCTTACAGATACCTACGCAATTGAAGTCCTACCAAGCACCTCAGAGAATGGAATACTACGCTTCCCTTTCAATTTCTCCTCATCGAAGATTTCTCTCATAGAGCATATTATTTCCCGTATGTCCTTTAATTGGAATACCTTTACCAAATACAGTTTTATTTGGTTCCCGAGCACGTTCAGGTTTTCGCTTGTCACTTATTTTGACATAATTAAACATTCATTAAACACAATTGCAAATGATCACACACGTGCTTAGATACACGGACTCAGGCACACATAAACCAAGGCAAATTGCCACAAATAAAATGCAAAGTAACTTGCCAGTATAGGATGCATACGTCAGGCATTTTCTTTATGCAGCGTTATCGTCAAGAGAAACAAACACCAAGGTATTATGATTACTGCAGCGTTTGCGTAACTCGCTCGGCCGCGTCATGCTAAGCACATGTTGGAATATCGGCAACCAGGGTTTAGCATCTAACGTTGTCATGGAAATGTCTCGAATCTAATTGGTCAATTTAATCGTTACTGTGACAACCGTTATGACGTACTCATCCCCTTCTATTTATTTAGACCGTTATTCCATGTGGTTACTGTCAATCACATTCTAGTTTGGCAACCAGTATAATTAGTGAGCTTGCTGGCTCTCAGCACATCGGATGCATTCTATAAGCTATGCAGGTGTTTTCTATACATTGAAAAGTTCATTATTGGTCATACTCGATTTCTTGTACATACAATAATGCAATGTTATTTACACGGTCTTTCAAAATGTATACATTATGATTTATAAAACAGAAAATAGCATGCTGCTGCAAGTAAGGATGAGCTGCCCCTGCTGGTTTATAGATGCCATGCTGGCTACTCCAATTTTTGGGAAATAGAAGGCCAAATATGGGCGGTGTGTATCTAGAAGGGGTACTACAAGCAAATCCCTCTTTACAGAAAAACAGTTAAATGATATGTTTATATTATGTTAAATGATAATTTTTACACCATCTGGATATAACCATTTACAGTTGTTTAGTAATTTGAAGAGCTCTAAACTTAAACAAGACATTGACCTACCCGGACTTCTCCATATCAATAGTTCGCAGCCTAATCGAGCACTATAACATTCAGAGGCGTCTCATACTGGGGGTAAGAAACACTCCCCCATACTGAATAGAAGAGTTAAACAAGGAGATAGTCTCAGCCCACTCTTATTTATTATTGTGATGGAGGAAATATGGAAAATTTGCAAAAGAAGAACAGCAAGAACTATGATAGGATATAGAAATTTAAGACCAGTTTGGGCACAATCGTTGATATATACTGATGACATCATATTAATAGCAAATAGTAATAATAATTTACAATTAGCGCTAAATGAATGGAAAGAAGAATCAACTAGAAAAGGTTTAGAATTAAACATACCCAAAAGTAAAACCATGCATATAGGAAGGAAAGAAGTTAAAATTAAATGTAATGATGAAATCTTAGAACAGGTAGACAGTTATGAATACCTGGGTACAATTATAAATAAGGATGGAAAAATAGAGCAGGAAATTTTAAACAGAATAAGAAAGGCCAATCTGGTCTACTATCAGATTAATAATACTATTGTGGGAAAAAAGGAAATAACAAAAGATACAAAAATTATAGTATTTAAAACAATAATACTACCAATTCTATTATATGGAGCAGAGAGCTGGACTTTCCTACAGAAACAAGAAAGCAATATAACAGCTATGGAAATGAGATATTTAAGACGAGCTGTGGGGAAGACAAGAAGAGATATGATTAGAAATGTAACAATAAGGGAAGAGTTGGGTACACACTCCGTTAAAGAAATATTGGAAAAAAGACAACTTAAATGGTATGGACATGTACTCTGCATGTCAGAAGAAAGAAAACCCAAACAATATTTAGAAGCAAGACCAGAAGGTAAAAGAATTAGGGGAATGCCACGCATGTTGTATCAGGAATACATTGAGAAGTTGGGGAAGGATAGAGGGAAAACCATGACAGAAATGAAGAGAATGATAATGGACCGAGAAAAGTGGAGGAAATGGGTAGAAGAGGCTTGTACTCCACGCTTAACAGCACAAAGGAGTTAGAGAAAGAAGAAGAAGATAATCTCTTGTGTGCTGCAAAAAAGGGAGTTCGCAAGGAAACCGGTAGATTTGCTGTGAATGTGAAGATGTGTCCTTGTGTGTTTATCCATGTTTTGAGGTGCACCATTCAAAAAGAAACCTTTGAAGGTAAGCTTTTATCCCTTATAGCATTTTTTTAAATTTATTTTAAAAGAGAAACACTAAAATAATCGGCTTAAATAAGCATTACATGCATGTATGCAAAGGACATCTGTACACTTCCATGTCAGTTCTCCAGCATTTTAACTTGGATGTCATATAACATCCATATAGGTGAAAGGGTTAGTTTTATGTTTTGTCAACTACACCTTTGATAAAATTATTTTCTTCTGCAGCATTTGCTGTATTTATAGTCCTTACAGTACTCTGTCAATGTTTATGCCATGTCTGAGTTAAAACTGCATGCACTGAAATTCTTTCTCTCTTCCTGTACTTTCTTTACGATGCAGAAAAAGGCAGTATATTCTTCTTTCAGTTTCAATTGTTAGATAAATTAATGGTCCTATAAATTTAAAACTTTAATTGCATTGCTAGTGTACTTGTGTTTGACTATGGCAAATATGTCATTTTGCTACAAACTTTAAACATACATGTACTCTTCAAGGAGGCTTAACATATTGGCAAGAAATGATTATATGTTTCCTATGGTCTAGTATGTTTTATGCTGATAACTCTTTCCTTCAATGGCAAAACAAAAAGTGATTAATGCAGACAAAGTATACAGCTTTGGTATTTACCATTTTCTGTGGGAACGTTAACTGATTGTAACTATTTCCTGCATTATATGACTAACACCTTTGAGAATGCTCAAGAACACATTTGTTTACATCAAATGAAGCTATGTGCCAATAGGATCTAATTTAACATCTTTGATTTTCTGCACTAGAACTGATGACTTGTTTAGTTCTTTTAAACTGGGACATCAGTTGAAATTGTTGAAGCCAAGTCACAAGATAAAATGAAGATATGCTGATGTCACTGGTAAAAAAAATCTAGTAAAATCAGGTAAAATATTTAATTAGGGAATGTACAATCAGATTCTGTTTAAAACTTGATACAAGGTATTCCATCCACCCTATGTATTTATATGCATCCTGTTTTGTATAAAGAAAATGTTGCATCAAAATGAAAGAAAAAGATGTGCAAAGATTTTGTAACAAATACAATATGGTGACTTAAAGTGTAAATATTATGTATTCTCCAGAAAACTGGGTTTTAAGTGTAGAATTATAGATTTACCTTTAAATGCAATCCTGATTCTGATGCTGTTTTACTTCGGGTATTTAGTAGAGTTGCAGGAGAGGTTAACTTCTCTGATTTTATACGATTTGCATTAGAAGAACAAGTTGCTCCCTGGGAAGCTAGAGATTCTTGTGGAGATTTTCCAAAAATAACTTGGTTAAGAACTGGCGAAGATTTTAGATTGTCTTTTACCCATGAAGGTTTTCTTTCATTCTTTGATAATATGGAAGACTTCTGTTTTACATTCACAGATTCTTTCATGCCTGTACTAACATCAGAGCTATTACTGTCTTTGGAAATCACAGTAATATCATCACTCTGAATGTCTGCTAATGGATGAGTATGGCACTGTACTGCTTTCAGATCTTTTTGTGCAGGTGATGTATGATTAGTAACATTGTTTTCTTGTGAGGAAGCATCTTCAAGGAAGTTCACTGAATCTTCTGGAGTACTGAGCATTGAAGGAGGAACAATTTCTTCTGGAAATGAAGATGAACTTGGTACTTGCTGCTGTTGGAGCAATCTTGCTTTCTTTTGTGCTTGAGCCTGCAAACGCAAAACTTGCGGAGAAGCACCCCAGGTATACAGCTTGTTGCTGCTGCTTACTGCAAGCTGTGTACAAGAAATATTCTTTATAAAAAATCTTTTAACTGCTACATATTAAACTAAGTATTATCTTCAGATTTGCATAAAAGCTGAGATATAAAGGAAATGAAGCATTCTAATTTGCAAAAGAAACATTTTAAATTTTTTACTGATCATACTATAAATTTTATAAATGCACTGTACATACAGGTATTCTAAAAGTGTACTATATTGATAAAAAGGTACAACAATTATTTTTATTTAAATTCTTCTCTTTTATAATTTATATATATAATGAGTGCTCTGTTTAAGCACCCATTAATATTCTCATTTAAAAACCTTCTTATCTTTAATAGTCATCTTTTTTAAATTTATACTGTTACCAGAACAAGGATAGTAATTTTATAATGTGCTTTCAAAATAATAAAATCAAATAAATTTTAGAAACAAACTTATTCCAAAGGAGAACTATAGCATACTACTTACATTGTGAAAATAGCCTGTAGAAATCATAATCATTCTCTCTGTAAGAGCAGTTACTTGAACAGGTATGGAACTTTTTACAATGCTCCCATTTCCAAGCTGTCCAAACACAGATGAACCAAAGGTGTAAACATAACCTTCTGCTGTCAGGACCAGGGTATGAGCATAGCCTCCACAAATCTGGGTCACAACCTGGAGAAAGAAATAAGTAATACCATTATTACACAAATAAAAATATTTGCCACTTAGGCTTCACTTATCTTAACAAATTGGTGTTGATACTTCTTTTCAAATGGAAGATGTATCAACTTCTTTTCCATTTGAAAAGAAGTATCAACACCAATTTGTTAAGATAAGTGAAGCCTAAGTGGCATATATTTTTATTTGTGTAATATTTATTGCTTCACTGTAGCTAGCTTCATTTTCTACGTAATAAGTAATACCATTTTCATCCAATTTTTAAGAAACAATAATATTACAGGCAAGAAAATGTTACCTGGTAAATGTGGCAGAGGGAGGGAATTATTGCAAAAGGTTAGGCAATTATACATATGTATAATATATAATAATATATAATATATATGTATAATATTTCAACAAGCTTGAAGGTACAGTGATAGAGTGTGAGTGAAGCGATGTGTCAATATCTTCTCGATTCACTTTTGTGCTTTGTGATAGAAATATAAATTTATGGTTAAATAGCTGAGTCATATAAAACTTTCATCACTTATACTTAATTTTGACTTAACTGGTTTTAAGAGTTCTTGCTCCCATTTTCGAAACAACCAAGAAGCCAAAATTGTTAAAAATAATGTGATTCAATTTTATTATAAATGATAAACAATAGTTTTATTTTATTCCAAATACCTAGTGAAGGGGCACAGAAGGTTATAAAACTTTTACGAAATAATCAAATTGGATGCATGGATGGAGAGCCTGAAAAAGTTCTGAACTCCTTTGCAGTACTGTTTTTGAGTTCCAGTTTGTAAAACATGCATTAGGGATCACAAAAGGTAACCACTTTTCTGTTCCTTGATGATGGTGGGGATAAAGATGTAATAAAATTAACAAGAGAAAGTGAATAGTTATTTAGTTTTGGTTCCTCTACATTGCATGCATAGACTCTTATGAGAACTACTTCCGTGAACTAGTTAACTAAATGATAGCATATTACTGTTCAAGATAGGTGCCATTCGCCTTTCAGTTCTCATTTGTTCTCTTTGGGACTTATTACCACGAGGTCTTTTCCAAACTATACACTTTTTCCCTTAATCCCACAGTTTGTCATGCCATTCTTGTGGCACTAATTTCCTTCTTCTCTTTTTGATATATTTTTTCCTGCTGACTTTAATGGGACTGTTCGTCACTGCTAGATTATCAGACAGAACCAGATCTTACTCTTTCATATCAAATAATAGAGGACATGAACTCCAATATGGATCACGAAGATCCTCTTCATGTTCTTTGCCCCCTGCAATTATGTTGGTGCATCACTTCATCTCAAGGTTGCAGCTAAGATAAGTCATAACTATTTCAAGGTTTTTCAAGGTCTTTCTCTTCATTCTCTGTTAATGTTGATGCCTCTTCTGGCTGAACACAAAAAACTGCATGCATTTGGAGGGCATGGACATATCAAACTATTTCACCATATCTGAAATAAGTAGGACAAGTTGTTGTGCCTATTCAAGATTTATAGGAATCTTTTCTACTGAGTCTGAAACACTGAAACAGTAGACATTGCCAGTTTGTGTTGTTTGGTAGAGTAACTGGAAACTTTATTTGCCTCCTCAGTGTTGGGAGAAGACAATAGTGAGCTACTAAAATTAGGCAAGTGAGTCAACCTTGTATATACTTTTCTCCACTTACAAGTTTTTTTATGAAGACTAGTTTCTGGGGACTTCTCCCCTATCGTCAGTTCTGTGGTTGACTGATGATGCATCCGGTGTCTGCATCTGGCTTGGTGTCGTGCTGCCATCTAATGTCCTGGTAAGTTTGATGACCAGGACATTAGATGGCAGCACGACACCAAGCCAGATGCAGACACCGGATGCATCATCAGTCAACCACAGAACTGACGATAGGGGAGAAGTCCCCAGAAACTAGTCTTCATAAAAAACTTGTAAGTGGAGAAAAGTATATACAAGGTTGACTCACTTGCCTAATTTTAGTAACAATGGCACTCCACTTTCTGAAATACTTCTTTTTATTCTATACAATAGTGAGTACTTATCTGTAATCACTAGAGCCCAGATTTGTAAGCACAATCAAATGGTGAAATAAGCAAGCACATAGGCATGAAAAACGAAGCAAATAAGCACCAAAAATAAGTAAATAAACAATAAAAATTTAATTATAAACATATTGTTTCATCAAATTCTTACCTTACATAAGTTTGTTACACTACACGAGGGAGATTGTCTTGAGATTTTCTTGTTTGAAGCTTCTGAAATTGTCAGTGAAGAATTATTTATACAATGAAAAGGATCTCTCGCTGTCACATGACGTTATTGAAAATGTGAAAAGAACCACAGTTGTTGAGTGAATTCCTTTTTGATATGTGTTTCTGTACCAGAAAGCTTTTTAGAAATTTTACACAATGTTTCGTGACCAGTTTTTTTTTTTTGTTTGTTAATATCTTTCTGAGTTTCTCAAAGGCAATTTTAGTAATACCGAGAGTCTCTGAGGACAATCTTAATGAAATGTCATGTATAAAAGAAAGTGAATGTTTCAAGCTGTTACTTTGAGCTTCCAAATATGTTATAATAACAGGTATTTTTCGACAACTGTTTATGAATGTACTCTATCTTATTTTGGATGCTAATATTAGCAAAATATTCTGTGGTGGCAATGCTGCTTGCATCTTCAAAAACAAGAGAGTTACAAATGTGATAATCAACATTTTAAAATTCCATATGAAGTAAAAAAGATAAGAGATAAAATGAAGGATTACCATACCTTCTATAAATCAACAAACTTAGACATTTTTAGGGATAAATATAAAGCTTTTAAAAAAGAGACAACAATTTAGTGACAAAATAATAAAATCAAATAATACGGCAAAGACAATATGGGGAATTGTAAAAGAACATCATGTAAACAATAAGACATTTGAAAACATAACCTTAGAAGAAAATGCGCAGCTAGTTAAAAATCCTATAGAAGTTTGTCAAATCTTCAATAATTATTTCTTAAAAATGGGAATCAATAAAATCAGTCAGATTAGGGATACAACACAAGGGAAAAATGGAATATCATCAACCATTTATTTAAAAGAAACCACCACAGAGGAACTAGAAAAAATAATAAATGAACTATATAATAACACGTCAACAGGATGGGATGAAATTCTACAAAAACACTGTAAATATGTACTACTAGATATACTTGAGCACCTGATAAATGCATAGATAATGGAAGAATATTTTCCTGATTGTTTAAAAATAAGCATAGTTTGACCAGTCTTTAAAAAAGGCAATACAACAAAAGCAGAAAACTATAGACCTATTACCTTAATTTATGTTTTTGCTAAGGTATTCGGAAAAGTGTTAAATAATAGCTTTCTAAATAAATTCAATATACTAAGTAAATCCCAACATGGATTCAGGAAAAATCACTCCACAACCACAGGTATAGCAGAGCTATACCACAATATACTAAAATTAACCCATTGTGGAATAATACATTCACATCTACAACATGCAGTTGAGATATGGGGCAGCACTTGTATGACTAACATGAACAGATTCTTAGTTTTGCAGAAGAAATGTATAAAATGTATATATAAGATAAATAGAAGAGAATCATGTAGAAATGTCTTTGTAGTAAACAAAATCCTAACAGTAGTATTTTCATATGCTTTTATAGTAGTCATGTTTGTGGTTAGCAAGGACGAAATGGGTAACTTGAATAAACATTATCACAAACATGAAACAAGGACACAAAATAATTACCATAGAATAACTTTAAATAAGAAGTCAACAGATAAAGATATCCCTTAATAATGGGAAAAATATTATTTAATAAACTACCAAATTCAGTAAAAACAAAAAAAGGTAAATTATTCTGTTGTTTTTGTTGTTTTCAAATGCTAGGCTTTGGCAATGAAGCCATTAGCTCTCTTGCTCTCCAATATTTCTGAGAGTAAATTATTCTAAAATGAACTAGACAAGTTTCTAATACAAAAAGGTTTGTATAGACTGGACAAATTGTAATTAAATGTATATAATTGTTTATTTTTGACGTATCCGACAACATGTAAGTGTTATTATGCATGAAATAAATTGATTGATTGATCTTCTGCATCTAAGGAGTAGGTACAGCACTGTTTTTACTTCACTGAAATGTTCTATGTAGTACGACATAGCCTTTAACCAAAAACCCCATCGAGTTAAAACTGAATGAGGAGGTACAGACAAATTTGGAAGCACTTCATGAAATTTTTTAACTCTAATTGCTAACTTAACAAATACTTTCTTTACATTAGACAAGAAAATCCACATCTGTATATTGGCTCCTAACTGTTTCAGCGAGATGATGTAAACCGTCTGAATGATAAAATGATGACTAGGAGTGAAAATTTACTTTTAAATTTACATGATTTGTATAAAATTAGCTATGTTAATTAAAAAGCATAAAATAAGTAGTAAGAAAATCCCGTATTTTAGGAAAAAAACATCTAATAAGCATTTGGCTTATAAATCCAAGCTCTAGTAATCAACAACTTATTTTTCATAGTGACTTTTTGCTGTTGCGCTTGCTGGAAAGCAATTTTACATGACAAGCTACCCATTTCCTTGAAGGTAAACATTAAGGTATATTAGAACATACTGAAACAATAGTTTAGAAACATCTAGTAAGTTTTTACAATCCTAATGTAAGCATTTTAGTAGTGATAACTTGTAACTGTGTTTCAAAGTAAAGTAGGCCAAGTCGCTCAGCTTCTTGGCTGCTTCTATTAACTATAAAGGATGCAGTTATGTGACAGCTATTATTTTTAGAACTATTATTACAAAGCTTAAACCGAACTGAACCAGACCCGTATCCATACCAGTACATGATCCGACCTGACCCGACCTGGCCCAGCCCAACCGACTTTATTATACAAAATCTAACATATATGTAACTATAAATACAAGGAGTAACTAATAAGTATGAATAAGACTACAACAAAAGGCAATCTATTGTTCATTATACTTATATTTCTGCACAGTTTAGCTTGATTTCTTTAACAAAATTATGGGTCTTCATTCAATTATATGAAGAACAAGTTATGCACTGAGACGGTACAGTCCGGTGCACGGAAATGTTCCGATGCTGTTGGTATCTTTTGGTGGGTTACTTTATATTATAACCGTTTCACCATTTGTGTTCTACACCAGTCCTGGCTGTGCCAATCTCTAATTGGTTTATATCAAGGTGCGTAGCCATGGTGTGTAGTGCAAGGGAAGGGGTAAGGAGGAATGTAACCTTAGTGGAACGATTGTCAACACCACCTTCTGGCTGTGTCCGTCGCTCATTGGTTTGATGTCATAACATTGGGATTCTGATTCGGGAACATTGGGAGGACAAGGGGTGGGTTACATGAAACATATAATGTGAATTGGCTCTAAATTTCTACAACAATAAAGTCAACACATATTATAATAGTGCCCCATTTTACAGGCAGCGGAGGACGTTGGGTATCCACGTGATGAAAACATGCTTTTGTATGCTCGGTGTATTTTGTGTAGATAGAGCGTAAGTTACAGCTTTAAATTATTTTGTAATGAAATGAGATGATTCAAAATAAATATGTACATTGTGGAATTCAAGTTGATACACATAATAAAACAGATAAATCTGTCCTAAACACATTCCCAAGAAAACTGCACAAACCTGAGAAGATTCATTATTCAAAAAGGATGAGCAATCTGCTCCTGTCCTTAATAACCGCAGATAAAATAATTAAAGTCTGACGAGATGCATATGTTTCAATGTACTGTCTGCGCTTCTCGTTCACCTCTGCCATCATGAAACAAAGGGCAGGTGCACGCCTTCCTATTGCTGACAGGGGTTTGAACCGGGGGCAAGGTGCCATTCACTTACCAACCTAAACAGCTGTTCCCCATATCGCAAAGTTTCCCTGCACCGGACTATACATTTACCAGGAATCAATAGTCACCTTAAATGGTGTCTCATTGATGATACTTCATTATTTAAATAATAGATGTAACTGCAAAGAAATTTCATAAGCACTGTACCTAGTACACTTACGAGACCTCATCAGGGTGAAATATATTTTTCAATAACTGCTGATATAAAAAGCACATAATGATCAAATTTGCAGATGTAAGGAATCACATATACTGTTGCTAAATATTTTAAAATTAGGTTTGTTTGGAAACTAGTGAATACATCCCTGGTACTGGTTTGCATGAACCAATGTTTGTCTATTACTGCAAGTATAATGCTGCAGAAGAATGTTTAGCATTTCTAAGTAATGATGGCCAAGAACAAGAATTTACTACTGATAACACAGTATGTTATACTGGGAAAATTACATTTTTATTTCTGCATGAAGTTTATTATTATGCCTTTTAGAATACACAGCTACATTATACTTGGTGAAAACTACTTTAAAGACATAGTATTGTCGCGGCGACAGGCATAAAAGGGTTAGCATGGCTTGTTTACACAAAGGAACTGATAGTCAGACAGTGTGGTAATAAAGAGCTTGCATAAGCAGTTAAAGATAGCGTGAGATAAAGGACTTGCCAGCACGGACTAAAGTTTCCTGTTTAGAAAATTCTAGTGATATCTTGATTGACAGAGAACAGTCGAATTCTTGTTTGTTCTAGAAATCTCTAGGAATTATCAATGAGATATTTAAGGGGGCGATGACTAGCCGAGAGTCAGATGTGCTGGATGCACATGATGTGAACATGTTGCTGGCCCAGAAGACGTGGTGCACGGACTACGTGTAGCCAGGCCATTGTTGCCATGCCGAGAGGAGGTGCCAGTGAGGGTGCTCAACCTGGCAGACACCGATCACGACGTCCAGGCCAAAACGGAGCTGGGGACGTGCGAGTCCGTGGTCAGCGTAACCGCAATCGACAAGACACAGGAGCCGGTGCCGACGCAACACCTAGGGCCCCAGCTGGAAGGATTAATGAAGAGGGCGGCCGACCACCTGACCGCAGAACAGTTCGAGAAGGTTCGACAACTGCTGAGGTGATACCAGCACGTCTTCAGACAAGATAACAGTGACTACGGCCACACGGTTGAAGTGCTTCACCGCATCGACACCGGAGACGCCCGGCCTATTCGGCAACCACCTAGACGTGTTCCGCTGGCAAAACAAGCGGCGGTACGGGATATGCTAGATGACATGAAATCCAGGGGAGTGATTGAAGAGTCTGAAAGCCCGTGGTGTTCCCCTGTAGTCTTGGTGACAAAGAAGAACGGTAAGCTACGCTTCTACGTGTACTACAGGAAGTTGAACGCAATCATCCGGAAGGAGTGTTTCCCCTTACCCCGGATTGACGACATTCTGGACACGCTAGCTGGTGCACAGTGGTTCTCGACCTTGGACCTGAAGTCGGGTTACTGGCAGGTAACTCTGGACCCAAGAGACAGGAAGAAGACCGAATTCTCGACAGGCCAAGGGCTTTGGCATTTCACAGTTATGCGCTTTGGTCTCTGCAACGCGCCAGCTACATTCCAGCGCCTCATGGAGTCAGTGATGAGAGGACTGACTTATGACGCCTACCTGCTATACCTGGATGACATCATCATCGTCGGTAACACCTCCAAAGATCATCTGGAAAACCCGAGCAAGGTGCTACAGATACTGCAGGCGACCAATTTGAAGCTGAACGCGAAGAAATGCCAGCTCTTCCGCAAGGAAGTCAACTACTTGGGCCACATAGTCTCACCAACCGGAGTGGTCACAGACCCGGAGAAGACACAGATCATGAGAGATTGGCCTTGGCCGAAAGATAAAGGAGAATTGCGCAGCTTCCTGGGACTGTGCAGTTACTACCGCCGTTTCATAAAGGAGTTCTCCAACATTGCCAAACCCCTCACTCGCCTGACTGAAGAACACCGGCTCTATGTGTGGACGAATGAAGCCGAAGACGCTTTCCAGCGGCTGAAGAAGATACTGTGTAGTGCTCCTATTCTGGGATTTCCACAACCAGGCAGCACGTTCATTGTGGACACCGATGTCAGCGACCATTGCATTGGAGGTGTCCTATCGCAAGTCCATGACGGCTACGAACGGGTAGTAGCCTACTACAGCAAGACGCTATCCAAGGCAGAGAAGAACTACTGCGCCATCCGGCGGGAGTAACAGGCGGTGGTAAAGACTCTGGAACACTTCCACAAGTACCTGTTCTGTCAGCCATTCCACCTGAGAACTGACCACTCCACCCTAACCTGGCTACTGAGCTTTAGAAACCTGGAAGGCCAGACAGCACGTTGGGTCCAGAGGCTGCAGGAGTACGACTTCACCTCTGAACATCGTAGAGGGAAGAGCCACGGTAACGCTGACGCCATGTCCCAAAGACCCTGCCCAGAGGGGTACGATCAATGCACAAGAGTGGAAGAGAAGAAGAGTGCCGCAGCTGTCAGAGTGGTCTACCGCATCCAGAAGGTGCCTTGAGGGAAGATGTTGGTGGTACACCTGGATCGTCTGGACCGCTACAATGGTGCTGTTCAGGACGACTAGCCTTGAGGAGGGAGCAGTGTCGCGACGACGGGCATAAAAGGGTTCGCGCGGCTTGTCTGATAGGCAGACAGTGTGGCAGTAAAGAACATGCATAAGCAGTTAAAGATAGCCGGCACAGACAAAAGTTTCCCGTTTAGAAAATTCTAGTGATATCCTGATTGACAGTGAACAGTCGATTTCTTATATCGAGATTTAACAGTCTCACACACAGATTAGTAAATCTACCTCTCAGCCAGCAAGAATATCAAAACGAATACCATCAAATCTTAAAAACTGCAATTAAAAATGGATGTGGAAAAAACCTTGTAGATAAAAAACTAAAATCATTCAAACTTCAAAAGAGATTAAAACAGATCACAGCTCTCACACCAATAAAACAAGAAATTAGATTTGCTAAATTTACTTACCACCCCTGGGCCACAAAAAAGTTCCAAAAAATATTCAAGAAATAGAATATAACATTGGCACCAAAAAACAATTACAACATTAAAAACCTACTTCACAGTAATAATACTGATAAGATAAAACCAGAGGAAAAGTCAGGCATTTACAAGATTAAGTGTAAAGACTGTGAAAAAATTTACATAGGGAGGACAAAAAGAAACATAGGCACTAGAAAGAAAGAACACTTCAGGCACTTAAGATACAAAAATATTGATAAGTCCGCAATAGCAGCTCATTTCTGGTCTGAAAATCATGAAATTGAAGATAGCACAGAATTACTAAAATGCGTACAAAAACATAGTGAACTCGTCATATGGGAGAGGATATACATAGAAAAACATAAAAAGCAACTTATGAACTTTGAAATCCCGCCAGAAGAGAATCCCACATTTAAGTTCATCACTAAATCAACAGATGGCACAGCAACCCCAGAATTACCCACACTGCTGGATCAAGCTTTAGTCGCATAAGAGCCGTAGATGCAAACGATGATTTGCGAAACATGTCCTCAAAATAGGTACGAAAGTGAAGCAGATGTGTAATAAATACAACTCATCTAAAAATTAATAGTCAATTTCTTGTTTGTTCTAGAAATCTCTAGAAATTATCAATGAGATATTAAAGGGACAACAACTCGCCGAGAGTCAGTCGCAAACAGAGCAGTAGTAGTAAACAGCTGTGAAGTGTTGTAATGAGAGGTGATGTAAACAGGTGTAATCAGAACGCTGTTGTTGTGATCATCGACCTTGGTAGATTGTGTATGTGATGTAATACTGCTACTATGAGTGTATTTCTACGCAAATAAAGAACAATTTGAATTTCTGCAAATTGGACTTTTAATTCTACAAACCCACAAAGTCACAGTATGCTAATACACAGTTTTGGAAAACATTTATAATAAAGGACATGTATTTTTAATTTATAAGCTGGAGTTCTCTCAGGCATAGAGATAAATAATAATCCAAATTATAGGTCTATGAAGATCACAGATCATATTATACTGTCTTTTGACAATATGCAACTAAGCTATTAAAATTAAAATGGAAGAAGTTATCAACAGGGTTGCCAGATCTCCGGGCATCATCTAGAGTGCCCAAGTTTGAAATGAATTCTCCTGGTATATGGGCCAATGACTTTAACCTAAGGGCTTGAGTATGACCACACTCTTTTCTTATTTTGAATAACTATGTTTGATATTAATTTGTTACTATAACAAAACTCTGCATTTCTGTTCTTATTTCACAAATTTTCATTGTTCAGTATGTAATATTCGACTCTCACATATATAAACACTGGCAAGTCACAGCAATGTGACTATTGGCAACATCTATTTTTGTTAGAGTCAACATGAAAAATTCAATGCCATGGCCGGGATTTGAATTATTCATTATGACTCTATCTATCAGAAATGTTAGCCTATATATGGCTAGTGTGAACAAATGATTAATTTCCATCAATTAATTAAAATCTATTTTTGTGTTTGCCATTAGTTTATTGTCAGTTATCAAGTGATTCAGTTTATCAGCAATTTGTGGAATGCTCTGTTCTTGCTTTCTTAAAAACAAGACTCTTCTGAATGCAGCAAGATCCTAAAAAGATATGATGAATAATAATCTACGCTTTTATAACAGTAATGTTTTGCTACTATTATTTTTGTATGGTATGATATAGATATGATTAGTGGTAATGACAGCATTAGAATTAGCAGTAAGTAGTAGTACATTTTTGTTATCTGAGTAAAAATTGTCAGCGTAATAATACACAAAATTCTATTTAACAATTTGTCCCAAATTACACAAACTATGTCCATGTTTTATTTCGCCAGTTGACCGTTGATTGGTCTCCGGGCCTGCCTCAGGGTCATTCTGGCTGAAGTTCGGGCCTGCCTTAAGGTTATTCTGGCAAACCTAGTTATTAATAGGCTATGTTTGACACCAGGCCAGCACACAATGTCTACGATTTCACATGTATTTATTTTTTCAACCCAATTTACCCAGCTTTACACTGAATTCAAATTAGATGGCTTAAGTTTAGAAACTTCTGTAAAACTGACTTGATTTCAATGAGAAATGACCTTAAATTAGCACATACACAATGAAAATTTAGGTTCCTCTTGAACCTACCCTGCCTCTGAAATGATTTCTAATGCTATATACAATCATGTTTAAATATAATATAATGGAATTATAATTTTAATTATGTTTCTGTTAACATTTGAACTGGGCATGGCAAACTGGTATATATTTTCTTCTTAATGTACTTCAAGACCATATTGGTAGGAATGAATTTCCTTATGACTAACAATATATTAAATTTTGAGATCTCTGAATAACAGAGAGAAATATGAATTCTACCAAGTCAATCAATGATACAAAATTGATTTATAACTGTTTTAGTATACAAAACACAATTATTTAAAATGAACAGCATTAAATTACACAATTTCTACTTGTACATTCCAAGTATTTTTAGAATGGAAATTCAACAAATAAAATGCAATCTTTCAGCTGAGAAGCCTTTCTCTTTCTCAAATGCAAAAAAGGAATTTCATAGGAAAAACTATTTGTAACTGGTTTTTGACATGTCATTTACCTTAAAAACCGACTACAAATAGTTTTTTCAATTAATTTTGACAGCACTGTTACTAATTCCTCTAATCATGCATAATAAAAGAATTTCATATTTTCAATTGACATGTATTTACAAACTCATATTTACCATTGACTAGTGAGGAATGAAGTAATGAACTTCAATAGATTTAATGCACTAATATGTTATTAACTTTTTATTTAACAATGAAAAGAAGCATACATAGGTATATGTTTGTTTCTTTCTTTTCCCTCTCCTTTAATTTTTTCTCTTTATCCTATATTAAAGATGCAATGAACTTCATATTGCAACTTATTTTATTTTGTAAAGGTGGAATTGAAAAGAGGATAAATACTGTTGTGAAGAGAGAGAGAGAAAGAGAGAGAGAGAGAGAGAGAGAGAGAGAGAGAGAGAGAGAGAGAGAGAGAGAGAGAGAGAGAGAGAGAGAGAGAGAGAGAGAGAGAGAGAGAGAGAGAGAGAGAGAGAGAGAGAGAGCAGAGTAGCTACAAACCTTGCCCACCATCCTGTTGACAAGGGTAGGCACACGACAATCTTCTATGGATTTATGTCCTAGCTGACCATGAACACCCCACCCCCAAGTGAACAACCTGCATAAAAACACAAAGTATTATGGACTTGCCTTTAACAATCAAATACAGTACATAAATCAAACTTCAATATCAGGCTTAAACTTCCATTTGCAGTCCATATGTTTCAATTCTTAACTTGTTAATACCTTGAAAACAGTTCAGAAGAAGAGAAAAGGTAACTAAATATTGGATGACAAAATCTTTTTGTTAGATGTGTCACTTTATTGGACACAGGAGCGTCAAAATATGAAATTGACCGAGTCATATTTGTTCCATTTTATAAATGCCAACTATAATGCTGGCCATAGATCAAGTTATGTCAGATTCATAGTAATTAAAGGTTCATGATAAGATCACTCCTACTATTTTAGTTAATTGATGGAAATTAACTAAAATAATAAGAGTTAAATGATGAAGCCTGGGGATTCAAGTACTTATGATAGTAAGTCGCCACAAACGGTGTATCTCGAATGCGAGATCCCCCAGTGGTTTACCGGGAAAATATACGAGTCAAATGGAGAATTTAATGTCATGACGGCAAGTTGGCCATGGTAGCTCAATGGGTACGAGTGACTGGACGGAAACCAGGAGATCCCTGGTTCAAATGTTGGCCATGGCATTGAATTTTTCATGTTGACTCTATCATTCCTACTATTTTATACTAAGGAACCAGTATGTCTCAGCTAGCCTCATGTAGAGCCTCACTTAAGGTGGACAGGATAGACTTAGGTGCATTTTTATATTCAGTGTATCCATGTGTGTATCCTTTGGAAATTTAGCGTATCATTCATTAACTCGTTGCTGAGTTTAGTAACTCATTCTTGCTTACAGCATTGCATGTATCTATTGGTTCCATCATGCCCAAAAGATTGATGGAACTAAAGTAAATTGTAAACAACTAGTCATCTGACTGAAAATGGAAATTGAACTTACAACATTTTAGTAGCTTAAGTAACACACAAATTGTCAGACACATTTGTTTCTAGCAATGACAGTGATATTGTTTTATTAATCATGATCGTGAGAAGCAAGTTAATAGATGCAACTATTTTTCTATAATATTGCAGTACAACAATTCAATTTCAAATCTCACTTCAAACTATCAAGAAACTAAGTAGAGGTAATTTTAACTATTTTAATGAAATAATTTTAGCATGTATTAATCTATACTTCTAACCTTCTCTACTCTGGTGAAACTTTACACATGAATTTTGTATTACATACATTGCATAAACATTGTATCATGCTGGGGCATCAATGCAAGTAATATTCGGGCGAAATGCAGAAACATGTTATTAGAAATACTGGAAATGTAAAGCAAAATAATGTAAGGCAAGATCTATAAATGTACATGAACAAAGTGGAATGAGGATTTTGAAAAGCATCAATAAATTAACTTACCTAACAGAGAAGAAGCAGAAACAAAAAATGTCACAAGGCAGCTAAAATGAATATCAAAGAAAAACACCTGATATACCTCTAGCACAAATCTGTGTATATGGAACTGAAAAATGTCCAATAAGGGGTTATAAGTCACTCGTTGCAACAGCATAAAGCAAAAAATAGATATGAACAGCTACCAAATCCATCATCTTTAGGAGACTTTACAGAAGTACCAGGAAGATATCAATGGACACTAGCAGGTGGTCTGTTTCTCATCCATGGCTCTTCTGAGGAAGTAGAAAGAAAAGTAAAAATTACTTTTAATATTTGGGGCTAAAAGCAACTGGATTTACTATTGAAAAAACAGGGTTGGTAGAGCATCTGCCTGTATGAAGCAACCCCAGATTTGATTCCCAGCTGTGGGGTGGTAATTTTTCTCTATCCAGGATTGGATACTTTCCTATCCTCCCCAAAGTTTAGTGTGAATATGTGCTGATGGTCAATATATTCTGAAAGTAAAATGTTTATGGATGGAATGTTTAAGCTCAAATTTATTTACATACTTATTCATAATAATAACTGAACTTATATGGCATCCTAAAATCCAGGAATGGTGTTGTATTACTAGTGCCATGCACTCTTCATTTCCACATTTGTTACATCAACCTCAAGCCATTCATGCAGTTTTATATAAAATATAAACTTTTGGCATTAACATAATAATATTATCAAAGAATTAACTTATCACTCAACAGTAGTAAGTATTTCATCAATGTCTCCAGAAATATAGGTCATGAGCCAATAACATATAACTGTACATATTTAGATATGCTACAAAATTTTGGACTCCCAAATAGCCCAACTCTTATTAACTGGCATGAAGATTCCTCAGAAATGGTCATCAGTACAGTCAAAGGATTAAGTGTATCTCATATGCAAGACATTTATGGCTTTTCTAACTACATAATAAGGTATATAATAGATGCAATAGTCATAACATTGACCTCTTTAATTAATATGATGCTCCTACAGATAGTATTCCCTACATGCCTCAAGATCTCAAAAGCTATACCTATTTTCAAGAAAGGTGATAAGACCTCACCATCTATCATCCTGTAACACTAGTACCCATAATAAGCAAAACTGCAGATTATGATGAACAGTATCAACCTGTTTATAGATGGATACAAGTTGAAGAACTGCAAGAAGCATGATTGATATTGAAATTAATGTGATGTTAGCAGTAAGAGATTTTATTTGACACCATCAGTATAATGCTACATTAAATAAATAATATAAAATGTTAGAAGTAGATTAAATGGGACATCTGACAATGAGAACAGACATATGTAGCGTTCTGTCTCTTTAACTTCTTCAGAAATCTACAATTTATGAATATATTTGTTTCATAACAAGTGAATTAATATTATATATGTAATCGGCATATTTTGAACATTTAATATCAAGTTTTAAAGCAATAAAACTTGATTAAAAAACTTTAACTCTGTGTTGTTTTCTACAATACCTACACAAGCCCTGATGGTTACCTCTTGGGATTGATGCAGATGCTGGAGAGATCTTTGATATATTTAATATTGACAGAGAGCACTCCATTTCCTGCATCATAGTGTCACCATGTGACATTGTTGTGCTGCTGCCACAGGCTGGAGCTGGGCACTTGCCAGGAAGCTGCTGCGAAAGTTCTCGTAAGATCTGCAGCTTTCTAGAAACAATGGCTGGGGAGGTATAAATACCGGCAAGGTGTTAGAAGCGGCAGTTTTTGTTGGTTATTGCACAGTTGATGATTGAAGTGTACTGCAATGATTTCTTTAATTTGTTTTCGTGCAACCAAACACAGAGTCAGCTGATTGTCAATTTCACGTCTTTTTACTGCAGCAAAAGTTGTTCTAAATGTCTGCAAATCAGATTTCCGAATCTACGTAACCCACGCAGTCACAATAGTGATGATTTCAAAGCACGACCTCAAAAGAAAGAGATGACCAGAGCATCATACTAACTTCCAAACTGTTTGTTCAACGTAGAGAGAAATGACAGGAACTTCAAGGGAACTCCAGTGTGAGAATTCCAAAAGAAGATAAAGGACCAGAACTTCAATCATCCAACCTAGGAGGAACAACAGAGAACATCTATTGTGATAGAAAAAAAGAGTGAGAAACATTTTCTGTAACAGAATGTATGAACTTGAGAATCGGAAAAATGATATGCTAGGATTTTCAGGAAAATATGGAAACTCAGAACACCGAAGATTGTAATAATGTACAATAACATAATGAAATTGTATTTGAATCAGGAAAATGTAGTAGGAATGTAAATGGTTTAGAATTGCTAGAAGTACAAAGTCAAAGAAGTAGGAAAATGCATGCAGCTAGTGCAGAAATGCAAGGAAATTTATTAGGATCAATTATGGAAACGTTCAAAGGGAGAAACTTTCTCTTGTGCGACGCGAGAATATTTTCAAAGTTCAAAGGTGCATGTATATGTATGCGCAAGCAGACGACCAGCCAGTTCTTGCGTTGCAGCCAACATGAGAAAGATAGTGTCGCCCTGGCGGTAGACTCGCGACGCCGAAGCCGGTGGAGATTCGGAAAACTTCGGAACCAATCGTTACCGGTAGCGACAGACAGTTGAATGTAGAGTTAGAGAAAATAAACAGTTTTAAGGTTCTAGCAATTTTATAATGTTGAACAGTGTATTTCAAGGAGAATAAAGTGTAGTTTTTGTATTTCGTAACCTCGTTTTATTATTTCACGAACCCACAAAGTCACAACTGGTGTCAGAAGTGGGATAACTACATCACCGAACATTATGGCCATGGAATCGGCATTGGAAAGTGGACGAGCGCGACGAGGACCTGGCGAACCGCTTCAATGATCTAGAGGAAAAGGCCGACAGTAACGCCAAGTCCCTGAACGCCATGGTTGAAGACGTCGAAGACCTCGCGAATCGCGTAAACAACCTGGAGGGAAAGGCCGACAGCAGCGTCAAGTCCCTGAACGCCATGGTGGAGGACGTCGTCAGCAGGAGACTGAAGGATTTGAAGGCCGACGCACCGGGACGCGACACAACATCGGTGCGCGTCAAGCCTCCGAAATATGACGGCGCGTCAACATTCGAGGTCTTCCGCCGCCAGTTCGACACAGTGGCCAAGCACAACAGATGGTCACCGGAGGAGGAAGCCACACAGTTAATAGCCAGCCTCCAGGGACGGGCCGTGGAAGTCCTAAACGCGGTGCAGACGACGGCGGCGCCCAAGGACATCTGGGAGGCCCTGGAGAATCGCTTCGGGAACCACCGCTTAGCCGCAGCATACCGCAGCCAGCTAAAGGCAAGGTCGCAGCAGCCGGGGGAGACGCTGCAGGAGTTAGCCATAGCGATCGAGCAGCTAGCTAGCAAGGCCTTGGTTGACCTGCCACTGGAGTTCGTATCCCGGGAAGCCACCTACAACTTTGTCGACGGGGTACGGGACACGGTCAGCGCCTAATGCTCGGCGATTATAAAACCATCCACGAGGCGCTGACAGCGGCATTAAGGATGGAGGCGGCCAAGGTAGCATCTATCCCGACGTCGAGAACGAGGAGTGTCCGCTACGCCGGAGACAGAAGACCAGCTGAGGGACGCCGGCGAACACCTAGTGGCCTGTGTTGGGGTGTGGACAGCCCGGGCACCTGCAGAGAGACTGCCCATACCAGGAAGGGCAGCGGGAAGAACGAGTAAGGCCTGGCGTGGAGAGGGACACGTCGGCGCCATTACCACCATCCCCTCGAGTGACAATCCGCGCCGTCAGCCGGCCGATGGATGACAACCTCATCGCGGACGGCTGGGTAAGAGGAAAGCCGTGCCGCGTGCTGGTGGACACTGGGGCGGCCGTTACCATCATCAGACCTGACGTGGCGAAGGGTTTGCCGACAAGGAAGCCGAGCCGACCATACCAGCTTGTGACGGCATCGGGCGACACCATGCCTGTGGAGAAGGAGGCCCTGCTGGAGCTGAACTTGGGACGGAGTGCCGTGCGTCTGTGGGTGTTCGTCGCGAAGGTGGCTGAGGAGGTGTTTCTGGGACTGGAAGCCCTCAGGAGCCATGAGGCGACGGTCGATGTTGGCAGGAAGGTCCTGAGGCTCAACGGAGAAGTGGTTATACTCCGTCAACCAGAAGAGCGCCTTGGAATTGGCAGGGTCGTCTTGAGCGAAGACGTGGTTGTCCCCGCGAGGAGCGAAGTGATAGTGACGGCGCGACCGGAAGGCCAGACAGCACGTTGGGTCCAGAGGCAGCAGGAGTACGTCTTCACCTCGGAACATCGCAGAGGGAAGAGTCACGGTAACGCGGGCGCTATGTCCCGAAGACCCTGTCCAGAAGAGTGCAGCCAATGCACAAGAGTGGAGGAGAAGGAGCGTGCCGCAGCAGTTCGAGTAGTCACGGCAATGCCTGCGGATGGCTGGGATAGCGCAGGCCTGAGGAGGGAGCAGCTGGCGGACGCAGACTTGGGGCCACTCTTGAGGGATGTGGAGAACCCGGTGGACCACCTCCACAACATGCACGAGATGGCTCGCCAGAACATCCAGAAGGCGAGCGACCGCATGAAAACCCGAGACGACAGGCAAGCCAACAGCCAAAGGTTCCAGCAAGGTGACCTGGTTTGGTTGTACCGCCCGACCCGGACCAAGGGACGCTGCCCGAAGCTTCAGCAGTCATGGCAAGGACCGTACCGTGTGGTGAAGAGGATTAACGACGTGGTCTACCGCATCCAGAAGGTGCCCCGAGGAAAGATGTTGGTGGTACACCTGGATCGCCTGGCCCGCTACGAAGGCGCTGTTCGGGACGAACAGCCTTGAGGAGGGAGCAGTGTCGCCCTGGCGGTAGACTCGCGACGCCGAAGCCGAAGCCGGTGGAGATTCGGAAAACTTCGGAACCAATCGTAACCGGTAGCGACAGACAGTTGAATGTAGAGTTAGAGAAAATAAACAGTTTTAAGGTTCTAGCAATTTTGTAATGTTGAACAGTGTATTTCAAGGAGAATAAAGTGTAGTTTTTGTGTTTCGTAACCTTGTTTTATTATTTCACGAACCCACAAAGTCACAATATGTAAAACTTGTCGCCAACTACTGCAAAAATACCCCAGACATAGGTGACGCAGTCCGTGTGCAAAGGAACATAGTAGAGCAGGCTAAGTTATCGCCCGGTCAAATTTTGTTATTCATGCACTGCTTTGCACATAAACAATCCTACGACACGACGATAATGGAGTGAAATGTAAATGAAATGTGTAGTGTTTAACGCCCGCTTTGACTACATACGGCACCGCAGGCGGTGACACTGATGATACATGAGATGAAGATGGAGCACCGGTGGAATGAGATGGCGGGGGAAACCGGAGATCCCGGAGAAAACCTGCCCCAGCGCCGTGTTGTCCACCACAAATCTCATTTTGCAGTCGCCTGGGATCGAACCCGGGCCACCTTGGTGAGAGCCAAGCGTCCTAACCACTGAGCCGCGGCGCCGCCGGGGATAATGGAGTGTTCCGTAGGAAAAACATGTATGAGCTCACAGACTGTATCAGACTAGTTTGGCTACTGCTGTTAAGTGTGCATGTCAAATGACACCTAGTATACTGCAAGGGGGAAAACTGGCGGTCTTGGCCACATCTTTCAAATCAACGAATGCAAAATAGGACGACGCATACTTATAAACATTAACATATTGGTCGTATAATACATTATGTATTATGAAAATATGAAAATAAATAAAAAATAATAACTACATAAATAAATGTAACAAAACAATAAATGACAAAAATAACAAAACTTCCTGTATGAATTTCTCACTCACCAGAAAAGTTAATCAGCATCTATTGGTTTTTGAAAAAAACTCTGCATTTTCAAACCTCAAATTTGCACTAGTTAACTATGCTATTTGTTTTCACAGTCAATGAGACGGTTTCAGGAAGGAGAGATGAATGATAAATATACTTGCTGTGCTAACCAACTAGTATTGCCAATAAATAGAAAAAAACTGTTTTTCTCAGAAGTACATTTTGTGCATCTAAAGAGTTTTGAAAAAAAAAAAAAAAGCTCCTTAATTTCCAGGTTAATAGCTCTAATAGCCAAACATACGAAAATGGATACTTTTTACGAGAGCCTGATTTTATTTTTATGTATAGTGGGCCTGTGTAATCAATCCCGCAGTGTAAGAATGGATTTGTAGGTGATACTCTGTAGTTCAGCAACTGTCCCATTAGCTGCTGGGCACTTTTTGCCTTGAGCTTATGGCAGATGAGACACTGATGTATGATTTGGCGAATGACACTCCTTCCATTTGGTACCAAATATTGCTGGCGAAGGGAAGAGAGTAGCAATTGAGACCCAGCATGTAACATTCATCTATGTTCGTTTTTGTTGATAAATTAGTTAGATGGTGCTTTGGGGACAAGATTATTTGATGTTTTTGGATGAAAGGTAGCTTCAATTGTTGTCATCTGCTGCCAACTCGAAGTAGGTCTTGTTCGCAGAGGAATGGATTCAAGGATATGAGCTTGCTTTTCTTACTAATTGTTTTTGTAGTCTGAAGAGTGTGAATCTCTGCACCATATGCTGATGCCTTGGCACACTTGATAACATATATAGTCAAGGACATAACTCCTGAAGATCTAATTCACCCATCTTTCTTTCCGTGGGACGAAGTTTGGCATTGGCGGCAAATCTGAGGCAATATGCTGTCACTCTCTGCAGTCGGGTAAGCTTAGAGAATCGCTTCATGAACTCATTTTCCGGTTGGAGTGCCACGAGGCTACTGCAAAGGAACTTTGAGAAAGAATACAGTAATCCCAGAATAATTTATCCATTTGATGTCTCCGAAGTAAAAGTTGCAATCAGAGAAATGAAGAAGAAAGAGGCCCCAGGTCCGGATAACATAAATGTGGAAATTATTCAAGCATTGTAGAAACCAATTGCCCCATATCTTTGCAACTTACTAAATGAATGCCTAGTACAAGGCAGAGAACCTTACTGTTGGAAAGAATCAAATGTGGTTATATTCAAAAAGGCCAAAAAGATTCAACGATAGCAAAATCATATAGGCCAATCTGTCTACTTAACATCCTAGGCAAGATACAAGAGAAACTGATTTTGAAGTATAGCAAGTTGATAGGGATGACTAACAAACAATATGGATTTAGAAAAGGGAGATCAACAGAAACTGCGATTAACTCGGTGATACAAGCAGTAGAAAATAGTGATTGTAAATATATCTTGGGCATATTCATAGACATAGCAGGAGCTTTTGATAATCTATGGCGGCCCTACTTATTCCATGTCATGACACAAATAGGTTACTCGAACACCATATATAACATATTAAAGGACTACTGCAAAGACAGGAGAGTACATATAAATGGAAGTGAAAAGAGAATAACCAAGGAAATAACAAAGGGATGCCCACAGGGATCCATTTTAGGACTGCTATTTTGGGATATTATGACAGAACCGATTTTGGAAGAATTAGTGGGATCACAATACACAAAGGAGGTTGTGGCATATGCGGATGATATACTGATAATGGTGGAAGCTAATAGTCGAAAGAGTTGGAGGCATATACCAATACAATCCTGGAACTTTTCAATAAATTGCGCAAAAGAGCAAAATTGCAAATTTCAGCAAACAAGTCAGCCAATGTCCTACTCAAAGGAGACTTTAAGCGGAATCCAATTATAAAAATAGAAAACAAAAGTACAAAGGGAGAGAAAGTTATAAGGTATTTAGGCATACAGCTCGATGTAAAAAGACATTTTGATGACCATATAAGAAAGATTCAGGAAAAGACAAGAAACGTAATAATGAAGCTATCAACGCTAGCCACAAGAACGTTCAAACTCCCACCAACAGTGGTAAAGATATACCATACCATATGAGCCTCATGGTAGGAATAACAGCGTATGGGTCACGAATATGGCCACAAAGAATGCATCTGAAGAAGAATGTCAAAAGGATAAGAGGAGTACAACGACAAGGACTAATTAAGAGCATTGGTGCAACGAGAACTACATCTACAATGGCCTTACTGGTAGCAATGGCGATATGGCCCTTGGATCTGATAATCAGATAAGGAGCAAGATTCTGACTTAAGGAGGGAAACCACATGAAGGTTGAAGAAATAATAGGGAGTCCATGCATGACAAGAACAGAAATAACACAGAAGCTACTTGATGAATGGCAACAGGAGTGGGATGGGATACAAGAAGGAAGAAGAATGCATGAATTATATCCTAATATCAGAGAAAGATTGAAATTGAAAGAGATACAACCCAAAAGAGGAGGAATACACTATTTTACTGGACATGGGCCGTATAAATCCTATTTCAAAAAGATTGGGAGTGAGGATGATGATATATGCAACATATGTGAAAGAACAGATTCGCCTGAACATGCCATGTTTGAATGCGTAAATTACAAGGAGGACTTAAAACAACAAAGGAAAGCAAATATGGAACATAATCAGGAATGTACAAGACTACAAAATACAGGAAGAAATGGCAGAAATAATAACAGGGAAGTAATGGAAGAATACAATCAACGACAAGAGCAGGAGGTAAGAAGGAGAGAGTGACAGCAAACAGGATCAATTATAAAGGGAACAACACCAAGAAGGTCGGAAAGATTTAAGGCAAAGACAACCCAGAATTACAACACAAGAAGAAGAGGCGGAGGAACAACAAAAAGTGAGGGATCAATCAGAACAATCAACACTGGAGAGGATAAATCGAAGAAGGCAGTTTTGGACATCAATATGGAGAATGGGAACCAGTTCCACCACCAGAATGGAGGAGGATATAGAGGAGGTCGACTAATGTGGACTTAAGACCGACAACCAATCCCTCGTCAGAGAAAGTTGCTACACTATAATTCCAGTCGAGTGGATTTGGACATCGGATCATGCTAACAATTGATAGTCAAATGGAATATTGAACTTAGACTTGTAGTAGGAATTATAGTGAAATATGTATTGTGATAGAAAATTTGTAAAGCTACTGGTTTCCAGTAGCTATAGGATAGGTTAGGATATATCTGCACAGACTATGTAATCTAAATTATGAAATAGATAAAGAAGGTTAGAAAATAAATAAAATTTGCGGGCACTTGTGCTCTGGTACAGCCTCTAGATGCCAGGTAGAAGATGAGCTTTTTTTTTTTTTTGGCCACGAGGCTGACCACAGCTTTCGCTGTTCTGGAATGTTCTGAGTCTCCACAGAAGGGTTTGAGTGAGGCCATGACAGAGTATCTTCCGCAAGCCAAGGTGGCCCATTCCACCAAAGTGAATTAGTGATAAGGGCATCTGGGGTGATACCTCGTGAAATCAGGTCTGCCAGATTATCTGCAATGTGCTTCCAGTCTGCAATCTATGTGATGTCTTGAATCTCCACAACTCTGTTGGCAATGAAGTTTTTCCACCGTGTAGGAGATGCTGCAATCCATGACAAAACTATTGTCGAATCTGTCCAGAGATGGATGCTACTGGTGCTCAAATTTATGATAGACCTCACCTTTTTAAGAAGACGAGCTAGAAGCAGTGCTCCACACAACTCTACACAAGGAAGGGAGACCTTTTTCAGTGGAGCAACCTTTGATTTAGTGCACAGTAGCCTTGCGGTACGCTCACTCTGTTGGTTTTCGGATCTAATATAAAAGCAGCATCCGTAGCCATTTTCAGATGCATCCGAAAACCCATGCAGTTGAATGTTGGTAACAGTGCCTTTCACTAGCACTAGCCTATCGATTCGAATTTTGCTAACAAGAGGAAACTGCAGGTGAAGATGTTCCCAGCATTGCAGTAGTTCTATTGGTAGTTTTTCTTCCCGACCTAAGCTTAGTTGCCACAGTTGCTGCAGAAAGTGTTTGCAGGAAATGATGAATGGACCCATTAGATCCAAAGGATCGTATATTGATGCTATAACTGCTAGTACCTTTCTTTTTGTAACTGGTCCATTGACGCTAGGGATCCCACTACCATTCACAATCTGCAACTGATCATTGGTGGGATGCCACAAGAGTCCTAACGTCTTAATGTTACTGCTGTTATCACGTTGAAGGGGAAGCTGGACCTCTCGGTATTCTGAAGGAACAGCTTTGAGTAGTTGTGGATGATTTGAACACCATTTTTGAAGTTGGAAACCACCCCATTGAAGAAGATCGATAAGTTCTTTTTGAATTTGTAAAGCTTCCTGGAGGGTTTCCATCCCAGACATGCAGTCATCTACATAGAAATCTCTCTGGAGAATTTCTGCTGCCTTGGGTAAACTAGGAGACTTCTCAAGAGCGAGCTGCTGGAGAAATTTAGTTACGAGAAAAGGTGCTGAAGCTGTACCATATGTGACGGTTTTTAGCTGGTAATGTTTTATAGGTTCTTCTGGCGATCAGCGTCATACTATTCTTAGAAGGTTGCAGTCGCGATGATCATCCTTTACTTGCCGATACATCTGGCAAATGTCCACTCTAAAGCACACTTGGTGAGTATGGAACCTTGTAATGATGGACCAGAAATCTTGTTGAATGGTCGGCCCAATGCACAGGATGTTTTTCAGCAATTCCCCACTTGTAGTGGTGGCAGAAGCATGAAACACCATCCTTGTCTTAGTAGTAGAACTTGCTTCTTTAAGAACTGGGTGATGGGGCATATATTAGCCATGGTCCTTGTTAGGTTGTAATGTGTCGATGATTCCATGTGTCCCAGAGCTTCATATTCTCCTAGGAAGTTAACATAGTTGTTCTTGAGTAGGGTGTTTCTTGCCAGATGTCTCTCAAGATGATGCAGACGTGACATGGCCATAGTGACTGAGTCACCAAGTTTTGTTGCGTCCTCCCGAAGTGGAAATCATACCATGAGTCTTCCCTGAGCATCTCTCCTGGTGTTGGCAGTAAAATGTTTCTCAAATGCCACTTCTTCTTCTGCTCAGCTGATTTATATCTTCTAATTCTCAGAATTGTTGAACTAGATGGTCAAGTGAATTTTCATTCGTGATGAAGAAGGACTGCACAGTCTGTGATGGAGCTGTTCTGCCTAACTGAAACCACCCTGCACGGATCCACCCAAGTTCCGTGTTCTGTAGAATAGGAAAGTCCCCTGGTCTTGTTTGTCTTGGTGGTCGAAGAAGCTGGAAGAATGCTTCTGCACCAATTAGCATGTCAATTCGCCCAGGTTGGTTGAATGCTGGGTCGGCTAAAGGGAGCTCTTTTGGAATACCCCTGTCAGCGAAGTTAACTTACGATCCTGGGAGCTCACTAGAAATTTTTGGCAGCACAGCACAGTTAATTTCTACTTGATATTCACTGTTAATGGAGTTAACGTTAACTGTAGCACTGTGGCGAGATTCAGTCGCAGCGCTGCTTATGCCTTGTATTGCTACTCGGTTTTGAACCTTCCTTAGGTTGAGTTGTCCTGCACAGGCATTTGTAATGAAGTTAGCCTGGCTACAAGAGTCAAGGAGCGCTCTACAAGTTTGTAGTCTTCCATATCCATCACGTACTTTGACCAAGGCAGTTGAGAGTAGGATCTGGGTTTGAGATTTTGTCTTTAGCAAGCAATACGTGGATGTGCTGGTTGACATCAACGCTGCTGCATCTTCCAGGTGTGGCTTCAATCTGCCTTTGCATGGCTGATTAAATGGTTCGATGGAGTAGGGTGTGATGCTTCAACCCATACAAATATCAAGAACCTGAAGAACAGTTGCTAATGATGTATCCAGGTCTAAGGCAATTTGAACACAATTTGTGTTGCTTGACAAAATCCATTCTTTGTTGGACACTTGCTATTAGCAAACCCTGAACATTTGTAGAGAGGATGAACACTATTACAATATAAACAACTATTGCTGGTGGACACATACACTTGTCTCACTGGTTTTGAGTGTTTGGTTTCAGTAGCATGCTGTGGATGGGAAGAAGCTGCTCGGTTGGAAGCCTGATTTGAGTTAATTAGTTTAAGAGCATGACATCTGTCTTCTAATAATTGACATAATTCGTCTAGCATGGCAAATTTCAATTTTGATGACATCAGCTCCCATTGTTTTCTGCTGATCTCATCAATGTGTTGAAGAATCAATTATGATAAAAGAATTTCATGCAGTGGGATGTCAAGTTCAGTTGCCTGAACTGCATTTAAATTACTGGAAACTTGATTTAGAAGTGTTCGTAGATCTGTGGATGACTCTTTGCTTACAGATGGAAGGTTTAACAAGTTCTTAACGTGAGACGCTGCAATCACTTTAGGGTTATTGTATCTGTGACACACTGTTTGCCATGCAATCTTAAAATTAGTGGATGTTATTGGAAGATTCTTAATTTGTTCGCGTGCTTCACCTGTAAGTGAAGATAATAAATAATACCTTTGTATATCTTCAAAAGAGTCATTGTTTATCACTAAACTGGTAAATGTATTAGAAAAGTGACGAAAGTCAGTAACATTTCCCGAAAAGGATGGCAACTTAATCGTTGGAAGTGCTAGTTCCCTCTTGGGTGAACAAGAGTGAGTGTTATTGGTTGCACAGGAAAGGTTGCCTTGTCTCAACCATGATTCTGTACTCTCTTCTATCAAAGTTGTAAGTTTGTCTACTATGAGTGTTCGGAAGCTTTCACGGCCGGGGTCAGAATTAACATAAGAGATTCCTTCCGGGCTTTGGAGCCGTGGTCTGATGGAGTTAAGCTGTCCATACGTTTCGTCCATCCCTGCGGTGGACATCATCAGTGGCGTGGTCTTAATCTTCTCGGTGAAGGTTCAGGCACAACTGAGGCGCTCGCTAGAGGTGTCGTATTTATATCCTGGTTGGACGTGCTGGATTGGTGCGGCTGGAGAGGGGGTGTGTCCTCGGTGGGTGGGGTTTCCCTGTACTGATAGTTGATTGGCTCTCGTGATTTTTCTGCCTTTTGGTTTTGTTTTAGCCGTTCCAGTATCGGATGCCAGATGTTGTTCAGTTTAAGAGCCTCTTCCTTTCTGTTGAAATTATTGGAGTGTTTATAGATTTCAATAGCTTCGCGTTGTAGTCTGGCGTGGTAGTATGGTGTAGAAGAAAGCACCTTTGTCTCATACTGGATAATATGTTCACCATCGGCCCAAATGGCATGTTCCGCGACCGCAGACTTGTCCCATTGTCCCAGACGGCAGTTACGCTTGTGTTCTGAAAGCCGGGTGTTGAAACTGCATTGTGTGGTACCGACGTATACAGCACCGCAGGAACAAGGAATACGGTAGACGCCGGCTGAAGCGAGAGGGTCCCTAGGGTCTTTGGATGAGCGTAATAATGACTTAATCTGCCTAGTGGGCTTGAAAATAGTTTTAACCTTAAAGCTTTTAAGCAGGCGCTCAATTCTGTCCGTCACATTCTTAAAATATGGCAGGAATGCAATGCCTTTGTATTCATGCGGACTATTCTCGCAGATGGCAGGGCGAGATTTACGTGGTCGCGTAGCTCTGCGGACTTCACGTGCTGTGTAGCCGTTGGAACGTAAGGCCTGTTGGAGGTGACGGAGTTCCTGTTGTAATGAGCCGGGTTCACAGATGCGGGTAGCGCGGTCCGTGAGGGTTTTTATGATAGCACGTTTCTGTTTAGGGTGATGGTTGGAGTTTTTGTTCAGATATCTGTCTGTATGGGTCGGTTTGCGGTATACCTTGTGTCCAAGTGTCCCATTTGGTTTTCTACTCACCAGAACGTCTAAAAATGCCAGTTGTCCATCTTCTTCTTTCTCCATAGTGAACTGAATACGCGGATTGATGCTGTTGAGATGCTGAAGGAACCCATCAAGAGTAGATTCACCATGACTCCATACAACAAAAGTGTCATCCACATAGCGGTACCATTTTGAAGGTTTGTAAGCAACAGAGCTCAGAGCCTTGGCCTCGAAGGACTCCATGAACAAATTGGAAATTACCGGGCTGAGTGGGCTGCCCATGGCGACTCCGTCATTTTGTTCAAAGTACTCATGTTTCCACTGAAAGTAAGTGGTGGTGAGCACATGATGAAATTTAACCGCCTCCTGACCACCGTGAAGTCTGCCACATCGGAGCAAACCAGTCGCACTGTTGTGAACTTATCCAATCATGTTCTCTCATCTGCTGAAACGTCTCTGCTTGCCAAAGGAGGCAATTTCGCTGTGATCCCGCCTTCCTTACCGGTGGAAGAGATTATTGCCAACATCGAGTCCGGAATACGCTCTCTTCCGACTTGTGCTGCGGAGGAAGTTCGCCGAGAATCCGCCAGGATCCTTCAACGGGCCAGACCTCCAAAAAGCAACCTGACACACGCAGAAAGAATGGCCCTTAAGAATCTTAATGCAAACATGGACATCATTGTCTGCTCTGCGGATAAAGGCAATGCTACGGTCGTCCTGAACCAGCTAGACTATGAAAGCAAAATCCTGGAGCTTTTACAATCCGGTACCTACCGGAAGCTTCAACGCGATCCTACTTCCAGCATTTTACGGAAAACCAACAAGCTGATAAAATCGTCCTCCCTACGACCTGAGGATAAACGCCGCATCACTAGGTCTGAAGCTCTACCTCCGAGATTCTACGGTCTGCCTAAGGTCCACAAAACAAATGTGCCACTACGGCCCATCGTCAGCAGCATTGGGTCCCCTACCTACACCGTCGCTAAATTTTTGGCAAACTTATTGCAACTGCATATTGGTTCCACAGACACTTACATCAAGGATTCGCACCATTTCATCCAGAAGCTACAGACCATCACTCTACAGCCTCAAGACATCCTCGTCAGCTTTGATGTCGTTTCTCTCTTCACCATGGTCCCTGTAAGTGACGCCATCTCCAACCTGAGAAGTCTGTTTCCGGAGGATATACTGGCGCTATTTCATCATGTGCTCACCACCACTTACTTTCAGTGGAAACATGAGTACTTTGAACAAAATGACGGAGTCGCCATGGGCAGCCCACTCAGCCCGGTAATTTCCAATTTGTTCATGGAGTCCTTCGAGGCCCAGGCTCTGAGCTCTGCTGCTTACAAACCGTCAAAATGGTACCGCTATGTGAATGACACTTTTGTTGTATGGAGTCATGGTGAATCTACTCTTGATGGGTTCCTTCAGCATCTCAACAGCATCAATCCGCGTATTCAGTTCACTATGGAGAAAGAAGAAGATGGACAACTGGCATTTTTAGACGTTCTGGTGAGTAGAAAACCAAATGGGACACTTGGACACAAGGTATACCGCAAACCGACCCATACAGACAGATATCTGAACAAAAACTCCAACCATCACCCTAAACAGAAACGTGCTATCATAAAAACCCTCACGGACCGCGCTACCCGCATCTGTGAACCCGGCTCATTACAACAGGAACTCCGTCACCTCCAACAGGCCTTACGTTCCAACGGCTACACAGCACGTGAAGTCCGCAGAGCTACGCGACCACGTAAATCTCGCCCTGCCATCTGCGAGAATAGTCCGCATGAATACAAAGGCATTGCATTCCTGCCATATTTTAAGAATGTGACGGACAGAATTGAGCGCCTGCTTAAAAGCTTTAAGGTTAAAACTATTTTCAAGCCCACTAGGCAGATTAAGTCGTTATTACGCTCATCCAAAGACCCTAGGGACCCTCTCGCTTCAGCCGGCGTCTACCGTATTCCTTGTTCCTGCGGTGCTGTATACGTCGGTACCACACAACGCAGTTTCAACACCCGGCTTTCAGAACACAAGCGTAACTGCCGTCTGGGACAATGGGACAAGTCTGCGGTCGCGGAACATGCCATTTGGGCCGATGGTGAACATATTATCCAGTATGAGACAAAGGTGCTTTCTTCTACACCATACTACCACGCCAGACTACAACGCGAAGCTATTGAAATCTATAAACACTCCAATAATTTCAACAGAAAGGGAGAGGCTCTTAAACTGAACAACATCTGGCATCCGATACTGGAACGGCTAAAACAAAACCAAAAGGCAGAAAAATCACGAGAGCCAATCAACTATCAGTACAGGGAAACCCCACCCACCGAGGACACACCCCCTCTCCAGCCGCACCAATCCAGCACGTCCAACCAGGATATAAATACGACACCTCTAGCGAGCGCCTCAGTTGTGCCTGAACCTTCACCGAGAAGATTAAGACCACGCCACTGATGATGTCCACCGCAGGGATGGACGAAACGTATGGACAGCTTAACTCCATCAGACCACGGCTCCAAAGCCCGGAAGGAATCTCTTATGTTAATTTTGTCTACTATGTCGTAGTACAATGATTCAAAATTATCACAATCTTCACTGTGATTCTCAGTTTCATCTTCTAGTTCTAATATATCTTGCGCATTATCATACCTCTCTCTTATTCTTGGTAGATCCTAGTCTTACCTTGATCGAACTGATGCTTGATCCTGCCTTAAAGTTATTTACGAAGTTGTACACACGGGTCATACCGACATTCGCTAGGCCTCTAGTCTTAACAAGGAGTTGCCTTTCTTTGGAATCCATATTGGAAATTAATAGGAATCAGAACTGAGTATGTACTGTCACCTGATCGTCGAAGTAGCGACAAGCCAGCTGGCAGGAAAGAGACAGATAGCGTCCAAGCCATGCCCACACATGGGTGACTAGTTGGCGCTTGCCGAAGGAGAGGCGGAGAGGGGGAGACGGAGCGATGTCTGGATGATTCTCTCTCCTTCGCTTGCCACCACAAAAGGCCGTGAAGCTTAGGGAGGTGTCGAGAAACTTCGACAACCTTCGAGAAACAGCGGCTCGCGTATAATAGCGACTGGACTGGACTAGACGACGTTCGGCAGGGAACCGAGAGACGTGCAGAGAAGCAGTCAGTCAGTCAGTCAGTCAGTGAGTTGCAATTGCGCAGTATGGACGTGTGGCAGACAGACTTGAAGATTGCGGTCATGTGTGTTGTCATTCTGCTGATAACAGAGTTGTGTAAGTGTCTTTCTATGGAAATAAAGAGCATTTTAAATTTCTGCAACTAGACATTTAATCTACGAACCCACAAGTCACAATTGGTGTCACGAGTGGAACACGACAATGAAGCTGCATTGGCAAAGATTTTAGAGAAGATGGAAGAAAAGAAGGCCGAATTACCCACGGAAATGAAAGCGACGAACGACTGCCTGGCTACAAAGACGGAAATGGCAAACAACAACCTGGCAGCAGAGCTAAAAGAAATGAAGACAGCAAATGACACCATCACTGCGACATTAACCACGGAAATGAGAGCAGCGAACGATAGCCTGGCAACCGAAATGAAGGCGGCGAACGAGGTTCTCGCCGCAAAATTTGAAGAGCAGTTGGCTACCGTGATGACTGACGTCGCGGAGCTGGGCAAGCAGGTGGGCCGTGGACAAGCGCCTTAACAACTTAGAGGGAAAGGTAGACTGTAACACCAAGTCTCTGAACGCTATGGTGGGAGACATCGAAGACCTGGCGAACCACGCTAACAACCCAGAGGGAAGGGCCGACCGCAACAACAATTCCCTGAATGCCATGGTGGAGGACATCATCGGCAGAAGATTAAAGGATCTGAAGGCTGGGACGCGACACATCTGCACGCGTCAAACCACCAAAGTATGTCGGCACATCAACGTTCGAAGTCTTCCGCCACCAATTCGACACCGTGGACAAGGACAACAAGTGGTTACCAGAAGGCTGCACAGCTAATAGCCAGCCTCCAGGGATGGGTCGCAGAGGTCCTGAATGCGGTCCAGATAGCAGCGGCGCCCAAGGACATCTGGGAGGCCCTGGAAAACCGCTTTGGGAATCACCGCTTGGCCCCAGCCTACCGCAGCCAACTGAAGTCTAGGATGCATCAGCCAGGGAAGACGATGCAGGAGTTTGCACTGGCAATCGAACAGCTGGCCAGCAAAGCCCCAGTTCACCTCCCATCCTCGTTTGTATGCCGGGAAGCCGCCTACACCTTCGTTGACGGGGTAAGAGACGTCGAGATACGTCAGCACCTAAAAGACTAAAAGACCATTCACAGAGGCGCTAACGGCCGTATTGAAAATGGAGGCGGCCAAGGTGACAGGTAACCTGACTTCAAGAATAAGGAGTATCCGCTACAATGGGGACAGAAGATCAGCCGAGGGACGCCGCCGAAGACCTAGTGACCCACCTCGGTAGCGTAAATAGTAGCGTATCTGCCTCACGTTCAAGAAGTCCCGAGTTCGAATCTCGCTCAGGGTGAGCTACCTGGATAAGGCTTTTTCCAAAGCTTTCCCTTATCCTTAAAGATGAATGTGGGTAGCTCTAAGCTCCATGGACCCTGGATACATTTGAGCATCATTTCACCCATTTCATTTACTGTCCGATATAATAATAATAATGATAATAATAATAATAATAATAATAATAATAATAATAATAATAATAATAATAATAATAATAATAATAATAATAATAATAATAATAATAATAATAATAATCATCATCATCATCATCATCATCATCATAATAATAATAATAATAATCATGATAATAATAATCATGATGATAATAATAATCATGATGATAATAATAATCATGATGATCATAATAATAATGACAATGACAATGACAATGACAATGACAATGACAATGACAATGACAATAACAATAACAATAACAATAACAATAACAATAACAATAACAATAACAATAATAATAATAATAATAATAATAATAATAATAATAATAATAATAATAATAATAATAATAATAATAATAATAATAATAATAATAATAATAATAATAATAATAATAATAATAATAATAATAATAATAATAATAATAATACCTAGTGGCGTGTGCTGTGGGTGTGGCCAGCCGGGACACCTGGAGAGAGACTGCCCACACCAGGGAGAGCAGCCGGAAAACGAGTAAGGTCCGGCGTGGTGAGGGGCATGTCGGCGCCATCACCAACTTACCCTCGAGTGACACTGCGCGCCGTCAGCCGAAGGATGGATGATAGCCTCATCGCGGACGGTGGGTGAGAAAGAAGACGTGCCTCGTGCTTGTGGACACTGGCACATACGTGACCAACATCAGACCTGACATAGCCAGGAGTTTGTCGTCGAGAAAACCGAACCGATCATACCAGCTTGCGACGGCATCGGGCGAAACATTGCCTGTGGAGAAGGAAGCCTTGCTGAAGTTCACCCTGGGATGCCGTGCCGTGCGTCAGTGGGTGTTCGTCGCAAAGGTGGCTAAGGAGGTGATACTGGGACTGGATGCCCTCAGAAGCCACGAGGCGACGGTTGCCGTCGGCCGGAAGTTCCTGCGGCTCAATGGAGAAGAGGTGATACTCCGGCAACCCGAAGAACGCCTTGGAATCTGCAAGGTCATGCTGACAGAAGACGATTGTCCCCGCGGGAAGCGAGGTGGTGGTCACGGCACGACTGGAAGGCCAGCGGACCAAGAACATGATGCCGGAACGGAAGACACCTGTGTACGGACTCTGTGTAGCCAAGACATTGTTGCCGTGTCGAGAGGACGTGCCGGTGAGGCTGCTCAATCCAACAGACATCGATCACGACGTCCAGGCACGGACGGAGGTGGGGCCGTGTGAGCACGTGGTCAGCGTAACGCTAATCGACCAGACCTCGGAGCCGGTTCCGACGCAAGACCTGGGGCCCCGGTTGGAAAACTTACTGAAGAGGGCGGTTGACGACCTGAGCGCAGAACAGCTGGAGAAGGCTGGACAACTGTTGGGACAATACTAGCACGTCTTCAGCCAAGGTAACAGCGATTACGGCCGCACGGACCGAGTGGTCCTCTGCATCAACACCGGAGACGCCCGGCCTATTCTGCAACCACCCAGATACGTTCCGCTGGAAAACAGGCGGCGATATGGGACTTGCTGGAGGGCATGAGATCCAGGGGAGTGACTGATAAGTCTGACAGCCCTTAGTGTTCCCCTGTGGTCTTGGTGAAGAAGAACGGCGAGCTACGCTACTGCATGGACTACAGGAAGCTGAAGGCTGTCACCAGGAAGGATTGCTTTCCCTTACCCCGGATTGATGACACCCTGGACACGCTACCTGGTGCGCTGTGGTTCTGGACCCTGGACCTGAAGTCGCGTTACTGACAAGTAGCTCTAGATCCGAGACACTCGACAAGCCAAGAGCTTTGGCAGTTCACAGTTATGCCCTTTGGTCTCTGCAATGCACCAGCTACTTTCCAACGCCTCATGGAGTCAGTGATGAGAGGTTTGACTTATGACGCCTGCCTGCCTGCTATACCTGGACCTCATCATCGTCGGCAAGACCTTCGAAGACCATCTCGACAACCTGAGCAAGGTGCTACAGAGACTGCAGGCGAGCAACCTGAAGCTGAATGCGAAGTGCCAGCTCTTCCACAAGGAAATCAACTACTTGGGCCACATAGTCTCACCAACCACAAACCGTGAGAGATTGGCCACGCCAAGGGAGAATTGCGTAGCTTCCCGGGGCTGTGCAGTTATTACCGCCGTTTCATGAAGGGCTTCTGCAACATCGCAAAGCCCCTCAACCGCCTGACAGAACAACACCAACCTTATGCGTGGACGGAGGACGACGAAGGAACTTTCCAGCACACAAAGAAAACACTTTGCAGTGCTCCTATTTTGGGATTCCCTCAACCAGGCGGCGCCTTCACTGTGTATCCCGACGCCAGTGACTATTGCATTGGAGGTGTCCTATCCCAAGTCCAGGACGGCCAAGAGCGGGAGATAGCTTACTACAGCAAGACGCTGTCCAAGGCAGAGAAGAACTACTGCGTCACCTGGTGCGAATTACTGGCGGTGGTAAAGACCTTGGAGCACTTCAACAAGTACCTGTTTGGTCAGTCATTTCACCCGAGGACTGACCTTTCCACCCTAACTTGGCTACTCAGCTTTAGGAACCTGGAAGGCCAGACACCCCGTTGAGTCCAGAGGCTGCAGCAGTACGACTTCACCTCCGAACATCGTAGACGGAAGAGCCACGACAACAAGACGCCATGACCCGAAGACCCTGACAAGAAGAGTGAGGTCAATGCACAAGAGTTGAGGAGAAGGAGTGTGCCGCAGCTGTCAGAGTAGTCACGACAGTGCCTGCGGACGGTTGGGATAGCGCAGATCTGAGGAAGGAGCAGCTGGCTGACGCCGACTTGGGGCCACTCTAGGGGGAAGTGGAGGCAGGGCCAAGACTAACATGGGAGGACATCTCACCAAGGAGCGCTACATACAAATTGTACTGGACCAAATGGGACTCACTGAAGATCAAAGAGGGCGTGCTGTTCCGGGTATGGGAATCACCCGATGGGAAGACGCAGAGAGAACAGTTGTACTTCCCCGAATTAATATCCCGGACGTTTTGGAGGAAGTGCACACCGGTACTTCAGGAGGACACCTGCGAGCAAACCGAATGATCGATAAACGCCGACAGCCCTATTACTGGCTGAGGCTCCAAGCGGACGCTGAGAAATGGTGCCGTCACTGTCACGTGCACGCGGCAAATTGCAGCCCCCAAACTAGGAGCCGGGGTTGCATGCAGCAGTACAAAGTCGGAGCACCTTTTCAACGCATCGCTGTCGACATAGCTGGACCATTCCCAGTGTCCGACCGAGGTAACAAGTATCTGATGGTGGTCGTGGACTACTTCACCAAGTGGCCGGAGGTGTATGCCATCCTGAACCAGGAGGCGAAGACAATCACAGACTGCCTCGTGTAGCAACTGTTATGACGTTTTGGGGTGCCGTTAGAGCTCCACAGTGACCAGGGCACCAATTTTGAGTCTAACCTGATGAAGGAGGCATTGGAAAAACTTGGGGTGAACAAGACCTGCACAACACCCCTACATCCGCAGTCGGACGGCGTGGTGGAGAGGTACATTAAGACCTTAGAATAACACCTGTGGAAGGTCGTGGCCAGCCATCAGCGAGACTGGGACGTCAAGGTGCCACTGTTCTTGCTGGTCTACCGCTCTTCTACACACGATACCACTGGGATGACACCAGCAAGCTTAATGGTTTTAGGGAGCCCGCAAACGAGTATGTGGGGAACCTGATGAACCATCTCCAAGACAAGCATGAGATGGCTCGTCACAACATCCATATGGTGAGCGAACGCATGAAGACCCGGTACGACAGGCAAGCCAATAGCCAAGGATTCCAGCAAGGTGACCTGGTCCGGTTGTACCGACCTACCCGAACCAAGGGACGCTGCCCGAAGCTTCAAACACAGCGGCAAGGACCGTACCAGGTGGAAAAGAGAATTAACGATGTGGTCTACCGCATCCAGAAGGTGCCCCGAGGAAAGATGTATATTTGAATCATCTGGCTCACTACATGGTGCTGTTCGGGACGACCAGCCTTGAGGAAGCAGTGTCACGCTATCGTCGAAGTAGCGATAAGCCAACTGGCAGGAAAGAAAGAGACAGACAGCATCCAAGCCATGCCCACACATGGGTGACTGATTGGCTCTTGCCGAAGGAGAGGCAGAGAGGGGGAGACAGAGTGATGTCTGGATAATTCTCTCTCCTTCGTCTGCCACCACGAGAGGCCGTGAAGCTTTGGGAGGTGTCGAGAAACTTCGCCAACCTTCGAGAAACAGCAGCTCGTGTATAAACGCGACTAGACTGGACTAAACGACAGTTTGCCGGGGAGCTGAGAGACATGCAGAGAAGCAATCAGTCAGTGAGATGCAATTGTGCAGTGTGGACGTGTAGGTGATGGACTTGAAGATTGCGTTCATGTGTGTACGTCATTCTGCTGAAATCAGAGTTGTACAAGTATCTTCTACGGAAATAAAGGGCATTTTAAATTTCTGCAAATAGACTTTTAATTTTACGAACCCACAAATCAGAACAGCGTAGTGGGCCGAAATTCATCTGTGTCTGTTGTATTTCCTGGGCGCTGACAGCTGATCACTGGCAGCTGTGAACTGGATCCAAGGTGGTGACGTGCGCAATTGTAAACAAAGTTGTGGTTGGGCTGTTTGGAGTAGGAAGAAACATGACTGCCATCAATAGCTTCAGTATTCCTTGCCAAGATGGCTGCTGTGATGCTTCGGTCCCGCCAAAACAAACACACGAGATTGTGTGATATTGCACAGAAATCAGTCCCGGATGACCATGAAATGAATTGGAATGGGTTATGGAATATACATAAGATTTACTTAAGGATAGCTCGAGGAAAGAAATAGACTGTAGGTAAAGACACGAGTTGACACGAGTCCGATATATATATATATTCATGAAGTAGGTAGCTGGTTCATATCACTGGATCCCTGTGGATTTCTTAACACAACAACAAAAACACACTCCAAATACATGTTTGCACAACAAGAGTCTACTAACAGTGTCTGTTGCACTAACTGCCATTGTGTCTCGTCACACATCATCTGACTATGCCACGACTGTTCCTACTGTCTAATTAAGAGTGTCTACACCAGGTGGCAAGACTGACTAGTGATGACACAAAGGGACATTGTCCTAATCTGACCTCTAGTGAGTGCCTGTTAAAGTGGAATAAGATAAGTAGCTACGTTAAATCTGATAGTGTACTCAAACACCTGTAAATAAATTGATTTTTATTCCTTTCTGTTTTGAGAATATTCCAGCAAATATTCTAGTTCTTTTCATTTGCACTAGAAAGTGGATTTGCAAATAAATATGAAGTTACAGCCACTGCATTTAATCCCTAACTATAACCTCAATGAAAATTTTAGCCTGTAAGCCGGGCCCCTTTGTACCGGCACCAGGCCATGAAACTCAAAATAAAAACCTGAACCTGAACATGCTCACTGTGGCACAATGGTTTCAAATAGAGTAGTTGCTGTTGGTATATGGGGTGGCGATGTGCAACAGAATCCAACATTAATACCAACATAGGTTTCCACAGAAAACACTTCCTACTGATCATACATTTTTGTGAGTTGCAAATCACCTTCTGAAATCAGGAACTGTATACAAGATCCACATCCATGAAGAAATAACCCTGTCTGTGACTAAGTAATTCATCCCAATCATCTTCACCAGCAACTCTGCAACCAGACCATAAAGACAAAGCAGCTTTCCAAAACACAGACCATGTAAATCATGACAACATGCATCACTGGAGCACTGTAAACCCCCAGTGGTTGCAAAAGGCAGCCTTCGAAGTCGTATATGGGGTTTCAACATTTGACTGGCAAATTCAGTGACCTCTACTAGGCCTGTATTTTTACAATAGCCAGTTTACTAGGAATTGCTATATCCACTTCCTACAACCACACCACCTGCTCTACTGGAATTGCTGTTGAAGAACCGATTGTGTGGTACCAACATGATGGGGCTGTTTTGCATTTGACCTGTCGAATAATGTCTCAGTCAGGGTAAATTATAAGAATAAGCTTTTTACGGGAGTTTCCTTTATCCCGAATGATGAATGTCAGGTAGCTTTAAGCCCTAATGACCCTGGACTCATTTGAGCATCATTTAAACCATTTCACTCATTGTCCAATATGACTTAATAGGACTTAAGTTGGAGGATGTTGAACAACATATTTTAAAAAAGGCACGCTCACCAAATCTAACCCCATTAGATTTATTTTTATGGGGTTATCTTAAAGATATCATATACCAGGAGCTGTTAATGATCCCACAAGAGCTCAGGGAACATATTATCTTAGCTTGCTGTGACATCACACAGACCATGTTGTGCTGGATTAGGTTGGCATTTATGGTTAAATTGAGAATTGCATCCACCAGCATAGTGATCAATTCAAACACCTATTGCTACCATATGGAGGAAACGAGTAAATTGTAAATGTTTATCAGTGCAATAGTCTGCATTAGTCATAAGTCATGTTAAATGCTCTGCTTTGGGAACCAGAAAGGTTCAGAATGATTATAATATGCGCTTGAAAATATTATCTAGCTTGTCAGTGCATAATGCATTTTGTAAACTCTCAGAACAATGTATTGGCTTTCTTTTGTAGAAAAAATAACTATAAATAGTGACATATTATGTAATGATGCCTCACATTTGTAAGTTATAATTAAAATGTTGTTATGCATTTATTTATGAAGCTCATTCTAAATATATTCTAACAAAGAATAATTTGCATTTCCATAAAATTCACATTAATTCATAATTAAGCTAATTAACTGAAGGAAACTTCCATGTCAAATTATAGGTTCTCGTTAAATTTACTGAAATAAAAAGTATCTTTAAATGGCAGGATTTGAATATGGGATCTTCACCAATGAAGACCAATGTGCAAACTGTTGTGCTCCAAGAGCAAGCCACTTCACCCACAGCAGTACAAAGCAGTAGTTTCGGCCTAAACTGATACAATGGAAAGCAGTAGACAGTGTTTATGGCATAGCGTGTGAAACACTGGGACCACATGACTTCTGAATATGCATGCTGAGATGACTCCCTGGATATTTACACACTAATTTCATGTGGAACTTACCTGCCATCATCAACCAAAGCCATAGAATGATACTGTCCACATGAAACAGCAATTATTCTCTCCTTTGCAAGATCTTCCACGAGGCGAGGATATGGAGTTTGGCCTAACCTTCCTAAGCCAAGTTGCCCATACTGAGATGAACCCCATGCATACACCTGAATCACAAAATCAATGCTATCATCACATCAAAATTAATAGTAAATTCTAGTTTAAATAAATTATTGCCTATGCATAATATATAAATCTCAATACAAGTTAAATATCTAGCTGGATGACACATCCACAGTTCAATATTATTTCTTAAAAGTGTTTTAAGTTAAAATTTTTTTAACTAATTCTAACTTCAATGTTAAAAGTGACATTAAAAATACTTTAAATCTCATGATTCAAAATATTATAGTGGATGATCCAAGAACTGATAACCAACATTATAAGAACATAATTGGAATTAACACTGTGACGTAATGTAATACAGAATATTATTGAATACAAATAATTGTTGTGCATCATTGAGAACAAAATATAAATATACATATAAATACATATATAAATATAACTGTTGTTAATTACAAATTAAGGAATAAATTCAGCATGTCATAATTCATCAATACAATTCAGACTTTTTGTTATCAAGTACTTCTTCAGAGCACCCTCGAATTGCTTGCCTTTACAAGATTTTAGATGTGCTGACAGTTTTTTATGAAGCAATAAGCCCACCACATTTGGATCCCTGTCGGAAATATTCTTATAAAAGCTTTGCCAAAAAAAGTCATCCTTGTGCCTGGTGTTATGACTATGAATATTACTATTTTTAGGATTTTTCTTTTGTACTGCATAAGTTACCACTTTATAAACATACAGAGAATATACTGTTAATATTCCTTTATCCTTAAATATTTCCCTACATGATTGTACATTGTATACATTGTATAATTAGGAATTATACAATGAGTTGACTGAGACCTACTGTAATTCACATATCACAAATTTTCTTTCAATATGTGTTGCCTCCATTTGAAGGCATTACCAAGTTCTTGTCATCAACAACTTCTTGATAATACCTTCAAGCGGAGACAAAATGTGCTTACAGAAAATTTGTGTTATGCAAAGTACAGAGGGTCTCAGTTGACTTATTATATAATTTTTAACTATAATACGTGCATTCGAAAAAGATGGAATAAGAAATATTCAATGATGATTATTTGCTTACCTTACAAGAAATTACTACAGTGTTGAACTCAATGAATTCCCAAAAAGTACCTTAAGAGGATGGTATAACTAGCAAGATACTTTTACAGGTATTTCAATACCTTCAAAAATTCACAACAGGAATCCATAATCAATGTTCGAAAATAGGATATATCCCTAAATTATGAAAAAGCTCTGTAATCACTCCAATAATTAAACCCAGTAAAGAAGACTCCAAAGATGTTTCAAAATATCAACAACTTGACTTATTAAATGTGGGAGGTAAAGTATTAGAAAAATAATGAGTAACAGAACACAATTCATCATACTATTAATAACAACCAGTTCAATCCAAATCAATGATTTAACCTGCCTGAAGAGCACAACCAGTGCAACTATGTGTATTAAAAATTTGGCAGAGTAAGATATAAAGAATTTTACTGTTATAATAAATCTGGATGGTAAGTGTTCAATGCAGCTTGGTGGACAGGCATAATGACTAATTTAAAAGAAGTTAAATGTCTCGGGAAGCTGTGCAATGTATCAACGTACAAGTAACAGGCCTCCAAGCATAAATGTCAATATCTACAAAATAGAAAAAGAACTAAGTCAAGGTTGTTCTCAAGGATCCTATAGTAGACCAGGTCATTGGAACTTACTCTACAACTAACTAAATATGAAGTTTACAAATAATACAAAAAATACTAGCCTTTACTAATGATATATTCTAACTACAGCAGGAGCAGAGAACCCTACTAACCATTCCAAACTTTTTGGAATATTTTATTTGCCCATTGATGATAAGTAAATTTTTTGAAAATATAATCATCTTTTACTTTTTAAGAGTGGAAACATCAATTACATTTTTTTTTATATTTAAAGTTTTCTAACATTTTGTGTATAAAATCTTTATTAAAACCATTAATTAAAGCAGTGGTAACAATGTGTTGATATTCTGTATTAAATTCTTCCTTGTTTGGAGGTAATGGAACATTTTTTTCAACAAATTTCTGGAGTAGCTGTGGGTAGCCCTCTTTCAGCTTTTCTTGCTGATCTTTTTATAAATACAAGTCACTAAAGCTTTTCCATTAATTTTTAAAACATGGTATAGATATGTGGATGACAAATAAATGTAGTTCCTGAGAGACACATAGAAGATGCTTTAAAACTTCTAAATTTCTATAAAGTTCACATTAGAAATTGAAAACAATGGTTACCTCCCCTTTCTGGATCTAAAGATAATAAAAATAACAATAAATTAAACTTTGGCATTTATAGGAAATCAACTCACCCTGATAATTATATAAAGAATAACAGTTTCAACCCTTTGTCACACACATTTGCTGTTGTTAATAGTTTGATTTACAGGTTGATAAACATACCTCCAAAAAAGGAAGAATTTAATACGAAATATCAACACATTATTAACACTGTTTTAATTAATGGTTTTAATAAAGATTTTATACACAACATGTTAGAAAAATGTAAATATGTATAAAAAATGTAAATGATGTTTTCACTCTTAAAAAGTAAAAGATGATTATATTTTCAAATTATTTACTTATCATCCATAGGCAAATAAAAAATTCCAAAATTTTTTCAAATAAATTGATATAATACTGGCACCTTAAAATAAATAAAGTGTAAAAAATATACTACATTTTCTTCTAAAGAAGACAACATTTCAGATAAAAAAATCTGGTATTTATCAAGTTAACTGCTTAGAATCTGATAAGATTTACAGTGGTAGGACCAAATGTAATTTAGAAACCAGAGCAAAGGAGCATTTCAGAAATATTAAATATAAACACACAAATAAATCAGCAGTGGCTGATCATTTTTCTTCAACAAAACATGAAATAAACCCAGAAGTTAAATTATTGAAACAACTTAATGAACCGATAGATATAATGGTTTGGGAGAAAATATTTATTTTGAAAAATAAAGATCGCATGATGAATTTTGACATCCCAACAGTAGATGTCATCAATGAGTTTGTGTTGCCCCTGGTAGATGGCAGTAAGATAAAGAGCTATTCTTCAACTTCCGAAAGTGGCCAAGGGTCAGTCAGTCGGCAGGTTGAAAATGAAACAGAGGTGAAACCAGTCCCAAAGGATATTAAATACAGATAAGTAATAGTGAAGTTGTGTTGTTAAATGTTTAGTTATTCTTAATTGTTAGCTCAATGCTAACATACAATCAGCCTCTCTTTTACACAAATGCAACACTTTGATATGTCTCTACAATAATCCTTTAACTGCTTTGCCAATGGCCATTTAAACCCTTCACGGGTCAGAAATGGATACCCAATAAACAGAACATTTAAATTGTTAAATGCTGTAAAAATGCTTCATAAATACACATTTGTATCTACCGTCCTTATTAAGTTATTTAAATGAAACAGAACCTGTTTTAAAACCCATTAAAGGCAGTATACATCTATACTATCAATGAAGTAGAGACAAGATTAATAAATCGTTGAAATTTCATTAAATTTTTTCATTGTAGCAAAAGCTATTCTTTGCTTCGAATGCATCTAATATTTGAGTCATTTTGTTTTGCATGCATAAGGATGAATGTATATATGCATAGCTACTTAAGCATCTTCTCCAGTTCAAAGTTTTAGGCTCTAGTTTATACACCAAGTGATAATCATTGTATATGTTGTATGAAACACGTGCGGGAAAGAAACAAACCTCTCTGTCAGCACTTCTTATTATAGTATTTCACAACTGAAATTTATGGTAGTCTCATGCAGCTGTTTTCGCACAGTATTTTAGTCTCTTGGTGTTCACAGTGATTTCTTATAGCAATTGAGAGCTAAATGAATGGCACATTGGAAATTGTTTAATTTCAGTGTTAACCATGGCTTATCCTAGTAAGGTAAGCAAATAAAGTAGCTTTCGTAGGATGTGTATTAACTTCTGATATCACTTTAGAAAATCTGGAAGACCTTTCGTTGTTTGATATGACCTGGATATTGAAGGCGATTATGAGAGAGGTGTTGAGGATATAGGTAGCAGTGAGGAAGAAAATGACCCGCTTCCTTCATGCGTTGGAGAAGAATCAACATTGTGCAGTGGTCAAAATAACTCCAATACAAATAACATATAGGTAAATAGACATATAGACAAATATACACATTTTCTCATGTACAACTAACTTCTGACATCCAACCAACGGACATTTTCACAAAAAAAAAAAAAAAAAAATATATATATATATATTTTTTTATTGTTGACTTAGTGTCTCTCATTGTTACGGAAACAAACGTATGTATATGCAAATAGGATGAGGAAAGCCCTGACCTCTAAAAAAAATCTAGGGCCTAAGGGGAGAATTCAGGAGTGGACAGTGTACATGTTATTTGTAAGCCTACACTTGATGTGTACTGGTCTACAGATGACATGTTAGCTGCTCCATTTTCACAAGAAATAACGGGTCACACATGAGTGGGGTGAATCACTTATTACAAGCTATCCCTCTTTAAAAAAAAAAAACCAGTTGATTTTAATAAAAGTATTTTTATACCAGCTGGATGTAACCATACACAACTGTTTAGTGATTTGTAGATCTCTAAATTCATTCACAACAATGACCTACCTGGACTTATGCATTTCAATAGTACATAACTATAATGTACTGTACTATACTATACTATGTATATACTATGGGTACTATAATATTTAGAGACCTGTTCATACTGGGGGTAAGAAATCCACCACTATAGCACCCCTCATACTTGAGAGAAAACAATTTAGTAAAATAATACCACCCATCACCAAAAAAGTCGTGACCATTTTGAAATCTCCAGTGTGTCGCAAAAATGAAGTTCACAAGGAAACCAATATTATTTGCCGTGAATCTGAAGAGGTGCCCTTGTGTGGTTATCCAGGTTCTGAGGTAATCCATTCAAAAAGAAACCTTTAAGGATAAGTTTTCATCCCTTATGGAACTAACTTAAATTTCCAAATCCTTTCATGGAAGTGTTGAAAACAGTGTTGCTGTATAAATTAAATTAATTGGGAGTCGATTAATAACACAAAACAACACTCACTTTTAAATTTTCCCGGAACCGGTTTCTGATAGCCTAAGCATCAAAAACACCTATGAACTTATAGAACACATTAAGGATACTGAACTAAATGAAGAAGACACACTAGTCTCATTTGACGTTAAATCACTGTTTCCCAGCATACCAGTTAAACAACTCCCAACATTGATAGAAAAATGGCTCAAATCACTTGGAATGTCATCACTTGAAATTTCAGATTACATCGAACTTACCAAATTATGCACAGAACAGAATTTCTTCCAGTTTCAAACAAAATATTTCCATCAAACTTCTGGTTTAGCAATGGGCAACCCCTTATCACCCTTCCTGGCCGATCTGTACATGAGTGCACTAGAAATAAGGATCACTAAAGGTTTCCCATGGATGTTCAAACTCTGGCAAAGATATGTAGATGACATATTTGCCATAGTGCCAAAAAAACACATCAGTGATGCACTAAAACTTTTAAATATTCAAGAAAAAAGCATCAAGTTCACTGTAGAAGTTGAAAAAGACGAGTATTTACCATTTTTAGATCTAAAAATAATCAGAAATAAAAATAGAATAAACTTTGGCATTTACAGAAAACCAACACAGACAGACAACTACATAAAAGCTAATGGCTACAATCCAAGATCCCACAAACAGGCAATCTTTAATAGTTTAGCACACAGACTGGTCAACATCCCTCTCACAGCAGAAGAATACAAAATAGAATACAACAAAATTATTGAAATAGCACAGAAAAATGACTTTCCCAAATCACTAGTAGACAAAAAAGTGAACTTAGCAAAAAAGAAGAAACTACTAAAGGAAACCACAACCCTCTCAGCTACAGAAACTAAAATGATCTTCAAAAAATTCACTTACCATCCATGGGCCTTTGATAAATTCAAAAAAGTCTTCAAAAAACAAAACATTCAACTAGCTCCAGTGAACCATTACTCCTTAAAAAACCTAATTTGCTCAAACATCAAAGATGCCATTCCATCTAACAAAAAATCTTCTAGTATATATCAAATTGAATGCTGTGACTGTAGTCAAATTTATATTGGAAAAACCAAAAGAAATTTAGAAACAAGAGCAAAGGAACACTTTAGGAACATAAAATACAAACAATTAGAAAAATCAGCAGTTGCCACGCATTTTTGGGAAAAAAACCACAACAAAAATCCAGAACCAAAATTACTAAAACATACAACAGGAAAAGAAAAACTGTCCACATGGGAACAAATCTTTATTTCAAAAAATAGGAACAAAGTATTCAATTTCGACATCCCCCAGAAAGATTTGTTCTGCAAGTTCCTTGAACCGCCACCAGAGGAGACCGATGACAAAATATTGCCAGCTACACCAATGAAAACTAGTCGATGTCCGGCTGAAGATAGAGGGAAGGCCTCAGAAACCGGTTCCAGGAAAATTTAAAAGTGAGTGTTGTTTTGTGTTATTAATCGACTCCCAATTAATTTAATTTAACTTAAATTTATTGTAAAATAGGAAGATTAAAACAATTGACGTTAAATAAGCATTAAATGCATGTATGCGTAGGATGTCTATACACGTCCATATCGGTTTGTGGCATTTTAACTTCGACGTCATATGACATCCATATCGATGAAAGGGTTAAGTCTCTGTAGCATGCACACTTTGTGCTGCTATAATGGGTTCTTCTTTCTAATATGCGACGCGGCAATTTCTTCTAATTACTTCACATTTTTTATGCTTTTATATATAACCATGATTCTTAATATAATTTCTTTACTTTTTAGTGCAATTTGAGGGCATTCTTTAAACGTTATTGTTTGTTTATTTACTTACTGCATAATGTAACCACATTGAAGAATTCAGTGCAGCAAAACTATGCTTGTTTCTCCACTGAACACAATGCTACCAACAGTCTTACTTGTCCCGAAATTACACTATGTTTGAGCAAACTAAGTTATCACCCAGTCAAATTTTGTTACTCATGCACTGCTTTGCACATAAACAATCCTACGACATGACGATAATGGAGTGCTCAATAGGAAATACATGTATGAGTTCACGGATTGATTCAGAAGCCGCTGCATCCATTTACATCAATTTTCAGCCTCTGAATTGGATAGAGGTTGAAAATGGATGCAACGGCTTCCGAAACTAGTCCCTCAATAATATAAAAATGCAGGGGATGAAGTATTATAGAACCACTACAAATAGTTGTTTCAATTAATTGAAAGTCATTAATCGACTCCCTTTAAATTTAAGTAAAACTTGTTTAAATATATTGTTGCAATATAAGCTCTGATGTTGATTGCATGATGGTCAGCAAGTACGTTGCATTAATTTGATACCTATGAGAATTAAATATGTCCACAGATAAATTAACAAAATGATAATTAATATTTATTGGACTAGTGAACTTAATCACTGATATGAACTTAGTAATGCTGATAATTACCACCTCCACCAACTAGTTTTTACATAAAAGGGAGTTTTAACATAAAAGTTTTTACATTAACTATGCTTCTTTCAATTTTTATACTTTTAGATTTTACATATTTGTTTACACTGGTACAGAGAGAACTTCGAAACTGATTAAGTGAAGGGAGAAGAAATTTATCATAATGTTTTTGCACACACATAAGAGCTTCTCATTTTATAACCATACAAAGTGCTTTTTAGAATTATGAACATAGTTTTGTTGTAGAACTGAGGACTACTGATGAATTAACCTGTTGCAGTTATATCTTTCACTTTACATTGCAATGTATATTCTAGGAAGAGTTTGATGCAATGAATAATTACTGCTTGCCTAACTGACACTTTGTTGAATTATACTAAAGACACTTAAAAAATTAAAAATATTACAAAATATGAACATGAATGATTTACTACCTCCTTTAAGTTTCACATAAAATTTACTCAATGTGTTGCTTCTGCCTGGAATTGCTTATTTTTGTTTCCTCCCATTAATATAATGGAGAAGTATATTTTATCTGCTATTGGCTTTTACACTCCTTCATCCTTTTTCTGTATTTTCCCTAATTTTTTTTCTTCACATTTCTTTGATCATTTCATCTTATTTTTCCTAAGTGTTTTCCTTTCTCCATATATTCTGATCCTGAGTTAAAAATCATCATAACTTTTAGCTCTATTAACAAATCTTTCCATTTCTTTAGTATTAAATGACCTCTCTCTTCTACCATATCATTGTGTTCCAGCATATAATGCCAATTATAACACAGTCTACCACATTTAGTGCATCTCTGCTCCCTTTTCTTTCCCCTTAGGCTATTTAAATCCATTGCACGTGTCCTTGCCCATGCATATCTCTAGCCTCTATGAAGTATACTTCAATGTTTTTGTCCTTACATTTCATGTTTAAACATCCGTAACCCAGTAATGACCATTTTCTCCTTAAAACTTCTTATAATTCCTCCACACTTGCTATAAATTCTTTACTAAAAACCCTTACTTTTATTGTTGCTTTCTATGTTTTCTCCCATTCCTATTTCCTATTTTTATCTTGTGCATCCAAGTTTCTTTCTTAGGAAATTTTTTTCTGTGTAACCATACATTCTTTTAGTATATAAGTTTCCTTAATAGATTTATTTTGAACTGGTATATGACGGGTCTTTCTACTACTTTAGCTTTCACCCCTACTCTCCCTAGTTCTGCTTGTGCTACTCCATTTGGTGAACTTCTTGGTAAAACAAATTTTACAAAATTTTTCCTCTGTATTGCAACTACATATATTTTCCCAGTCTTTTTCCAATACAAACCATCCTTGCTTCTACCACCATGTTCTGTATGCTTTCTAGCCACATAATTTGCATTTTTGGTATTCTGTTCATATATGCTCTGAATATCTCTTGATTTTTTCACCCACTGCTAATAATACTTTTTTCTTCTCTCCACCACAATCTCCTGTACTATTGAGCATACCATTAGGTAGTTGATTTTCCTCACTACTTCTAAATACACTTCTTTCCAACACCATTTTTCGATCTTAATCAGTTTGCATCCTTTCTTTAAGATCAAAATTTTTCATTTCTGTTTGTTTATTTTCAATCCTAAATCTTTACAGTATATCAATAAAATTGCTTCAATAGCTTTACTTAGTTGCACAGTTGAAATGGTACTTCTGTATTATTAGTAACTGATGAATGCTTACTAAAGTTTCCAATCTCTTCTTAATATAATCTATGAATAAGTTAAATAGCACTGAACTAGGTTTGCACTCCCATTGAAGCCCTGAATTATTCATGTTCTCTTCAGTAATTCTTTCCTTAGCTATTTTCACAGAGCACTCATTATTTGTATATGTATTATATAGCTCTACTATAAATATGCCTTTATATTCCTTATAAATGATTTAATAGCCTCTTTCTTAATTAGTTTCAAGCATAGTTGTCTCCCTGTTAATCAAATAACTTTTCTAGATCAATTCAATTTATTCATCCTATAAATCTCCATACAAGATTGTGGACACGTCAGAGATATTTACAAAAATATTTACAAAATTTAAGTACAAAATGTATATACAGAAAGTACAAAAGCACATATAAGAGAAACATGTATATCATATACACCCTACCTCTTTTAATACTTAAATATTTATCCACCACTGTCTTTGTGCTTTACCTACTTGGAATTCTGATGCAACCAATTTTTCTCCAATCATCTTGACATTCTATGTCCTTACCTATTACAGACAAGAGTGCAATATTTCTGTAATTTGTTCAGTCCTCTGATTCTCCTTTGCCTTTATAGATGGTACTACAATTCCACAATTCCCTTTTTCCAATTTTCTGGGACTCAACTACTTTCATATATTGCATAAAATAATTTCACTATTAACCTCAACCTATGATCAGTTTTATACTATGCTTTCCAGAATTCATCTGGTAACCCATCAGTACCACATATATTATTTTTTTATCTTTGATATTTGTGTTTTGACTTAATTTGTTTTATTTCTTTATCTGAATCTCAAAATACTGTATTTATTCTTTAAAACTCTCTCAGACTTTGATTAATGTTTGCACACCATATAATTATTTAAAGTAATTAAACCATGTTTCTGCCACATTTATGCTTATAAAACCTGTTTGGAGAATGACTGGCCAATGTGGAAACTTAAGAAAACACAAAACAGATAAGCAGTATTATGTCACCATTTCTGGTGCATCCCTCTACCATGTACTATGGCAATACTGAAATGCATGAAATGAAAATGAAATGTGTAGTGTTTAACGCTCACTTTTACTGCATACGGCACCGCAGGCGGTGACAATGATGATACATGAGATGAAGATGGAGCACCGGTGGAATGTGATGGCGGGGGAAACCGGAGGTCCCGGAGAAAACCCGCCCCAATGCCGTGTTGTCCACCACAAATCTCACTTTGCGGTCGCCTGGGATCGAACCTGGGCCCCCTTGGTGAGAGCCAAGCGGTCTAACCACTGAGCCACGGCGTGGCCTACTGAAATGCAGCAGTTAAGTCTTACAGAGGACAATTTAAAATCAAGTCAAAATACAAACACTGCAGTAATGAAGTCATATGCTCACAGAGTACAAAATTAATGTTTAATGTGTTACAGTTTTGAATATGAGAATAAGAAAGGTCTAATTATTCCATTAAATAATGCTATAAAAAGATAATAATGGCAGAGGGGTAAAGTGAATGGACTGTGCATAATATAGTAAAAGAGGTTCAAAATTCAAAGCATATGGGAGAAAAAATTTCAACGCCTGATAAACATAGCCCACATCCAAAAAAGGTTTGAACTCAATGAGTTTGAAAAATGAGTTTGCAGAACTTTTCTAGAGTTTAACAAACAGAGAAGAGAAATTCTTACAGTACATAAAGTCATGAATGCTGTTAAAGAAAAGATTCCTTTTGAAAGTAAGAAGGACACATTCTGGAGAATACTTAAACGCGTGGAATATTGATTTTGCAAATGTTAAAATACATGTTGTGTTACAAACTCCAAGCTGACATTTCGATAGTCACACTATAATGCTCTACATTACCGCCTTCTCTAACCTTTCTAAACTGTGCCATGCTACACCAGCGACCTCCTCTAACAACGGCACTCATTTATCAGACAGGTAATATACCTATTTTCCCATCTTCCATATGTCATTTTTATCCTGATTTGCTGCTACCTCTTTAACTTTACAATTCAGTTTAACCGCCAACTTTTTTTTTCCATCTTCCATTAGGCCCATCTTTGTATTAAAACATTCCTGTATCTTTTTCTTCTCAGTCTGCTCCCATTTCTTTAGTTCTGCTTCCACTTTTATTTTGGTTTTAACATTTGTGATTACACCATCCTCTATTTTGTATATACAAGCATTACTCTTCTTTATTTTCCACCCTGCCTTCTTTATTACCTGTTCCATTCTCAATACAGCTCCCTCACTATTTTGTATTGACTTTTACAGATATGCTACCCTATTATTGCCACTCCCTTTTTTTAATTCTTTGCAAAACATTAACCGTATTTTTATCCCTTGATCTCTATGTTCTGAATTCCTTACTGCTTTTATGTGATTCTATCCCTTTCTCCTCACTTGTAAGTTAAATCTCTTCTTTTTTTAATTTTTTTTTCTTTTACTTATTTGTTTTGTAATTTACGTCCAATGTTAAGTCATAAGGACGATTAATGAAATGGTTAAAATCATGCTCAAATGAGCCTGGGGTCCATGGAGCTCAGAATTACCCGACATTCGCCTTTCAGGATAATGGAAAACCCCGGAAAAACCTTATCCAGGTAACTCACCCTGACTGAGATACGAACTCAGGACCTCTTGAACGTGAGGCAGATTGCTCAGAAAAACCTTGGAAAGCTTTAGAATTTTTCAGTGAAAAAAATTGCTCTTCCTAACATCTTTATTTTCACTTAGCTTGACAAAATGAATAAATAATAATAATAATAATAATAATAATAATAATAATAATAATAATAATAATAATAATAATAATAATAATAGTAGTAAAATAACAATAACAACAACAATAATAATAACAATAACAATAATAATAATAATAATAATAATAATAATAATAATAATAATAATAATAAGAAGAAGAAGAAGAAGAAGAAGAAGAAGAAGAAGAAGAAGAAGAAGAAGAAGAAGAAGAAGAAGAAGAAGAAGAAGAAGAAGAAGAAGAAGAAGAAGAAGAAGAAGAAGAAGAAGAAGAAGAAGAAGAAGAAGAAGAAGAAGAAGAAGAAGAAGAAGAAGAAGAAGAAGAAGAAGAAGAAGAAGAAGAAGAAGAAGAAGAAGAAGAAGAAGAAGAAGAAGAAGAAGAAGAAGAAGAAGAAGAAGAAGAAGAAGAAGAAGAAGAAGAAGAAGAAGAAGAAGAAGAAGAAGAAGAAGAAGAAGAAGAAGAAGAAGAAGAAGAAGAAGAAGAAGAAGAAGAAGAAGAAGAAGAAGAAGAAGAAGAAGAAGAAGAAGAAGAAGAAGAAGAAGAAGAAGAAGAAGAAGAAGAAGAAGAAGAAGAAGAAGAAGAAGAAGAAGAAGAAGAAGAAGAAGAAGAAGAAGAAGAAGTGATGTTCTTTATATAGGATTATGGCTCAATAAACACTTCCTCTTGAAATACATTGTTGTGCATTACTTACTACCAGCTAGAGTGTAGCTATATTGTGTACAGTTAAAATACTCATACATAGGCTACTGTAATATGTACAGTGTATGTGTTTTTAGGTGAAAGTTTGCCGATAGTAATTTCTAAACTTCATTAAGAATATTTCGATTCTGTTGTACATGTTTTTATTATTTTTCCACCACTCTCTGGATAACCCCGATTTTTGTTAACTCAGATCAGCCCTGGTCCCAATTGATCTGGGTAAACGAGTTTCTACTGTAATTTAAGTAACACATTATAATTATTTACTTAGCATTCATTTTATTCCAGGGGGGAAGGAAGCTCACTGAAGTTGTCCTGCAGTGCTGCCTATGTTTGTTTTCTTGGATGGCACATCTTAAAAAGCTGATTCTACAGGTTTGAACAACAGTTGTATAAACAAATGTCAGCCAATTTCTAAGTTCACATTATAAAAGATTCTCACTGTATTAAATAAACATATTTGCAATTTAAATGTGTTTTGGATAAGATCTTGGTTGGATATCTTGCTTCTTCTATTCTTGGAATTATGTCACAATTTTTGAGAGAATTACATTAGGACATACATAAATAAATTTAGCATACTGCTGGCTTTATAATATTTTAGAGCAGTAGGTATTTTGGCTCGAGAATGGGAAACAGTATATAAACCATCCTCCCTGAAAATGTTGCTCATTCTCTGAGCATCAGAATTAAATTATATGTCTTTAAAGAATATTCTCTTATGTAGGCAATAATACATAGGAATCATTAAACTTACCCCATTATTGGTAAGAGCAAGTGTATGCTGATGTCCACAGGAAACACTGATCACCTCAAGTTTTAGAGTAGGAAATAAATTTAATGGCTGAGGGCAATCAAATCTTGACATTGTTGGTCCATTACCTGTAATACACATAACTTTTTATGTTTGCAGTGAGGATATAAAATTATTATTTTATTTTTAACTATAAGCTGTATGATGCCACCTGACTTACACTACATGTTATTCAGAAATTAAGCACCAATTTTGTAGAAATGGGGAATTTAGGGTATATGCCAGTGCCTCGCAGGTGCTTTGTATATTTAACCTAGTTGCTGCTGGAATTGGTGGAATGGTTGCTTCACTACAGCTAAATGTATGTTATATTGTTTGAAATAATTGAGTGTTCGAGAAAATACATTACAAAGATTGCATGGATGACTGTATAGATGTGAACAAAAATATAATTCCAAAAATCTAGATCTATAGGTAATACAAATTATTGGTAAATAAGTTCAAGCACACTGGGACAGTTTAAAATAGCTCTGAAATACCATTCATTAAGTTCTGAATGGAACTTAATGGACTTTTGCAATCCAAAATTCTTGCACAGTTTATCAGTGAAATTAAAGTTCAACACTGAACAGTGCAGAGATATCTTGAAAGATACCCCCTCCCCCCCAAAAAACAAAAAATCATGCCGTTTGCAGGTGCTACACCATCCATGTGACAAACTTTTAGCAGTGTATCGAGATTCAACTGTATTGGAACACCACAGTGAAGTGAAAAATTATTAAATTTTAGATGAGTCGCATTTTTTACACATCTGCTTCACTTTCGTACCTATTTTGAGGACATGTTTCGCAAATCTTCGTTTGCATCTACGGCTCTTGTGCGACTGACGCTAGATCCAGCGGTGTGGGTAATTCTGGGGTTGTTGCTGCCATCTGTTGATTTAGTGATGAACTGAAATGTGGGATTATCTTCTAGCGGGATTTCAAAGAAAAAATGTTAGAGTTACTACAACAAAAAGAATTCCAGGAAATAGATTCTAATCCACTCAACCGATGCATAAAAGATGTACAAAAAACCATCATTAATAGTAAAATTTTAACAACTACAGAACAAAAAACTATCAAACCAGACAACCCTACCCTTGCAAGAATATATGGTTTGCCTAAAATACACAAACCCAACATACCCATGAGACCCATTGTAAATAATATAACACTCCTACTTACCTTCTGGCAAAATGGCTAACCAAAACATTTCAGTCCTTTCCACAATTCCATACTCTGAGTATAAAAAACTCTTTAGACCTGGTAGAAAAAATTCAAAATCTTAAACTAAAACCTCATGACACTTTAGTATCTTTTGATGTCCGCTCCCTCTTCCCTAGCATTCCATTAGACAAACTTTTGATTCAACTGAAAAAATGGCTAAATTCTATAAACCTGGATGCCAATGCAATAGAAGAATATGTGGCAATGACTGAATTATGTATACATCAAAATTATTTTGTCTTCGATGGAAAATATTACAAACAAATTTCAGGACTAGCTATGGGAAGCCCGCTATCACCATTTTTGGCCAATCTATACATGAGCTTTTTCGAAACACATATTACTAAAGCCTTCCCTCATATGTTTAAAACATGGTACAGATACGTAGACGACATCTTTGCAATAGTGCCCTACAAACTAATAGATGATGCTTTGAAACTACTCAACCTGCAAGAACCCAGCATACAATTCACAGTAGAAACTGAAGAGGACTGTACTCTACCTTTTTTAGACCTTAAAATCAAAAAAGGCAATGAAAAACTAGAATTTGGCATTCATAGAAAAGCAACACACACAGATAATTACATCAAAGCAAATAGTTTCAACCCAATTCCACACAAACATGCAACCATCAACAGTCTGACACACAGATTAGTAAATCTACCTCTCAGCCAGCAAGAATATCAAAACGAATACCATCAAATCTTAAAAACTGCAATTAAAAATGGATATGGAAAAAACCTTGTAGATAAAAAACTAAAATTATTCAAACTTCAAAAGAAATTAAAACAGATCACAGCTCTCACACCAATAAAACAAGAAACTAGATTTGCTAAATTTACTTACCACCCCTGGGCCACAAAAAAGTTCCAAAAAATATTCAAGAAATACAATATAACATTGGCACCAAAAAACAATTACAACATTAAAAACCTACTTCACAGTAATAATACTGATAAGATAAAACCAGAGGAAAAGTCAGGCATTTACAAAATTAAGTGTAAAGACTGTGAAAAAATTTACATAGGAAGGACAAAAAGGAACATAGGCACTAGAAAGAAAGAACACTTCAGGCACTTAAGATACAAAAATATTGATAAGTCCGCAATAGCAGCTCATTTCTGGTCTGAAAATCATGAAATTGAAGATAGCACAGAATTACTAAAATACGTACAAAAACATAGTGAACTCGTCATATGGGAGAGGATATACATAGAAAAACATAAAAACCAACTAATGAACTTTGAAATCCCGCTAGAAGATAATCCCACATTTCAGTTCATCACTAAATCAACAGATGGCAGCAACAACCCCAGAATTACCCACACCGCTGGATCTAGCGTCAGTCGCACAAGAGCCGTAGATGCAAACGAAGATTTGCGAAACATGTCCTCAAAATAGGTACGAAAGTGAAGCAGATGTGTAAAAAATGCGACTCATCTAAAATTTAATAATTTTAGCAGTGTGATCATGTGAATGGAATTCTTTGAAGTAAATAAAGATTTTTTTTTTTTTATTTTAAACTTACTTCCTCCAAAGTTAAGTCATATCGGACAATGTATGAAATGAGTGAAATGATGCTCAAATGAGGCCAGGGTCCATGGAGCTTAAGAGTTCACCAGACATTCATCTTTCAAGATAAGGGAAAACCTCAGAAAAAAACCTTATCCAGATAATCCACCCTGAACAATATTCGAACTAGAGACCTCTTGAATGCAAGGCAGATATGCTACCATCTATACTACTGAGGCAGGCAAATAAAGATCACATCATTCTCCAGCTTGTCTTATTAGTGATGAGGTAATCTAATATAATTATGTAAAGGTTAGCAAACAAAATTGCGTCATTTGGAATGATGACCAGTAGTGGAGTATACAGAACTCCAGCAAAACTATCCTAAAGTTACTGTAAGGATGGGAATAATCATTTACAAAGTTTCATTTAATTTAATTTCTTTTATTCATCTATTTAAACATATAAATATTGTGGATTCGTCCAGTAGGATAAAAGTCAAAATACAATATAACAAAGACCTACAAAGTCCTACTATTTAAGTTCAAACATGATTACTTAAAATGCTGCTATGCTATACATTTAAGTTATAAGTATTTAAAAGTAATTTATTAACACGAAAGCTCATCAGTTGAGTAATAATATTTCCTAATTATACATTTTTTAGGATGTTTCTTGAAGCAATTAATACATTTTTTATTTTTCATTTTGGCAGGTAATTTGTTGTATAATTACCTGCCAAATGAAAAATAAAAACCTGTATAATAAAAGTTATTTTCAAGTAATTTTTTTATGTGAAGTTAAACGTAGTTTTACTTTTTCTCTTGTGCTACTATAATGAATCTCTGAATTCATGATAAACACAACCTGCCGGGTAATAGAAAGCAATTATACCATTGACATATCAACAAAACACATGCACCCATGTATTCCACAAAACTTTCACAGCCCGCCTTGGTAATGTAGATGGTAGCATGTCTGCCTCACGTTCAAGAGGCCCTGACTTCGAATCTCAGTTAAGGTGAGTTACCTGGATAAAGTTTCTTCCAGGGTTTTCCCTTATCCTGATAGACGAATGTCAGGTAACTATAAGCTCCATGGACCCCAGGCTCATTTGAGCATCATTGCAACCATTTCATTCATCGTCCAATATGACTTAACGTTGGAGGACGTAAATTAAAAAAAAAAAAAAAATTAAAAAAAAATCTTTCACCAAGCAGCCTTTTCATCTGTCCATCCCCTTTCTCACTAAAGAATCAGAGAAACAACCAAATTGGTTACCAGAACAAATCATCTGGCCCAATACAAAAAAGATTATCAACATGGACATTATTATGGACATGATCGACTGCCAAAGATCTAAAATTCATTGGCATATTGAATTCCCAACTGGAAGACCATTGTTTCCATTGTCAGATTCAGATAAATAAATGTTGACATCATGGAACAGGGATTCCAATATCTTATAAGGTTACAAGCAGATACTCCAGATACCCATCCATATGGAAAATCAAATAGCTGACACAGTCCCACAGGCTTTAGTAATCACTTAGTTTTCTTCATTTGGTATTCCTGGAAGAATAACTACTGATCAAGGTTAACAGTTTCAAAGTTAATTGTTCAAATCTCTAAGGAAATACTTAGGATTCCAAAATATCAGGAGAACTGCATACCATCCGCAAAATAATGGACTTATCTAACACTAACACTGCATTCAGATTACTGAGTCTATCCATTATGAGGATTGTAAGAGATGACATTTGATTGCTTAGTTTTATTAGGCATGCAATTTGTGGTTAAAGAAGATTTAGGTCACTCAGACACCACACTTGTATATGTCACACTACTTTGTCTACCTAGGGAACTATCCATTATAACACAGCCTAACACTTTCAGTGGAAAATAAGAGGAGTACAAGCAAGACCTATATATTAACACATGGCAAGAAAAGTGTTTTTATGTCCAAACATCTTGCTGACTGTTTTCACGCTTTCATACATGACAGACCTCCATTGTCATCACTCTAACTTCATATGATGGCCTCTACCAAGTAAAAGGCAGGACTAAAAGTTCTTTAATATTAAATATTGGAGCATATCTCGATAGACCACCTGCAACCTTCTTTCTACTGAAAGAAGATCTTCCTATCATTATTACCACCTCAGTTGCTAACACCCAATAGGAAAGTCATGTTGAAACTGGACAGATACTAACCAGATCAGGGCAAAGGTTCACTTCCTACATGTTTTTAGATCACTGCTGCCATTAGATAGAGACTTTTGTCTTTCAGGATAAGGGAAAACTCCAAAAAAAATCTTATCCAGGTAACTCACCCTGATCAAGATTCAAACTTGGGACCTCTTAAATGCGAGACAGATATGCTACCATCTACGCTACTGAGGCAGGCAGGGCAGGCAGGGGGGAATGCAACTTAACCTATAAATACTTCATAAAGAAACAATCATTATAATAGAATGCACACCACAGTGTTTTTTTTTTTTCCTTCTAACAACCCCGTAGGATACAGAAAATAAAGCAGTTGTTTTTTGTTGCTTGTTAGATACTATAAGAAGAGATATAATAAAGCAAATGTTATTCAAACTTTAAGTGTCACTTTACCTCCTATTTACACATTTTTATTTAAACTACCACAGATACAGGAAGCAAAATAACACAGTTAAACAGAACAAAGTTTCAGCTGCACACTGTTATTTTTCCACATAATCACCATCATTTGTTATGCACTTTTACCAATGATGAACAAGAGTCTGCATGACACACTAGTTAAAATCTGAACCAGCAGAAGCTAGCCTCATCTTGCAGCTGTGGCAAGAGTCTGGAAAATAATAGCCACATATGGCATTTTTCACAGGCCCGAAGAGGAGAAAGTCTGAAGATGCTAAATCATGACTGTGCGACGGATGAGGTAGTATAGTCCAGCTAAATTTAGTAACAAGCTCCATGGTTGGAAAATTGGAATGAGTCCTGGAATTATCATGCTGCAGGTAGAAATTTGTCTTTTTCTCTGGCCTGACTGGAAATTTGGGCTTTCACCCTTATCAGTGTTGCTATGCAGTATTTGGAATTGATATTTGCTCCAGGTTCCAAGGTATCCAAAGAACCACATGCTACATATCCCAAGAGCTGTGACATCACTGTATGCAGATACAAGGGACACTACTTTTAATTTGAGCCTAATAATTAAAACAAAGTTATTTCTGATTGAAAACTGCTTTATTGTTTTAATATTCTCCTTTATGATCAATACGCTTTTGCATCTGTTTGAACCATTTGTCAAAGCAGTTATTCCAGTCTTCTTGAGATATTTCCAAAACATGGTTTTTGAAGGCTTCAACGGCTTCTTCTGCTGACAAAAATCGTTGTCCAAGCAATTTATTCTTGACATTTGGGAACAAAAGGAAGTCATTGGGTGCCAAACCAGGACTGTATGTGAATGACAGATTTTTTGAGCCTTCAAATACTCTGTTGTTAGATGAGAGGTGTGAGCAATCACATTGTCTTGAAGAACGATTCTACGGTTCTTGTTGGTTTTCCTTCCTTCACCAAAGACTTCTGGCAAACAAATGGTTGTATAAAAAAGTGAATCGAGAAGATATTGACACACAGCTTCACTCACACTGTTTTTTCATAGGACATGTTTCAAGAGCTTTTGCTCTCATCATCAACTGGAACTCTACTAGTGCAAATTGTAGTGGTTTCCTCTTGCTCTGTATTGTCGATAGGTGGCATGATGTACTTGTCAAAGATGTTCAGTGGTGGAGTTTCAAAATTCATGACTCTATGACGATTTTTGTCAATGAAGACTTTTTTCCCGTACGGAAAGATCTATGGGGTGATTAACATATTTTATTAAAGATGTTTCAAAGTTGATGTCATGTCTAGTATTCAAAAAATGAAAGGCCACAGCTGATTTTTCTGTTTCACCATTTTTAATGTTTCTTATATGTTCTTTAGTTCTGATGTCAATATTTCTTTTTGTTTTTCCTATATAAATTTTAGGGAAAGTTTCACATTTGATCTCATAGATTCCTGGGTTTTCTTTGGTAGTAATTGAATATTTGGGGGGACCTTTTAACAAATTTCTGATATTAAATCTATTTTGAGATGCAAGAATTATGTTGTGAGTTGCGAAGATTTTTTGGAATTTATTATGGACTGATGGATGGAAGGTAAATTTTTAATTTTTTTTTTTTTTTTTCTCTTTTGCTCCTGTAGGTTCTAGGGTGGTGGTTTCTTTTATTTTCTTAGCCTTGTTGAGTCTATTACCTGTTTTGTCCACTAAATTTGTGTTGAAACCATTGGACATAGCTCCTGTTTTAACGTGTAGGTATTCTTCTTGATAATCTTCTCTGTTTAGTGGAAAGTTGATCATACGAAAGATTAATCTGTTGAAAATGGCATGTTGGTGTTGTTTTGAGTTGAAACTGTTGTTCATAATATATTATCTGTGTGTGTCTGTTTCCTGTAAATACCAAAATTGAGTTTGTTGTTCATTTTTTTTTTATCTTGATGTCCAAAAAGGGGAGCACACCATCCTCTTCTGCTTCCAATGTAAATTTTATAGCTGGATTTTGAATATTTAAAAGTCTAAGACCATCTTGTATGAGCTTTTTAGGTACTACTGCAAAAATGTTGTCAACATAACAATACCAAACTTTGAAATAACTTGGAAAAGTTTTTGTGATATGTGTTTCAAAAGCACTCATAAATAAATCTGCTAAGAAGGGAGACAATGTGTTGCCTGTAGCTAGGCCCATTTTTTGTTTATAGATCTGTCCATTAAAGCTGAAAAAATTCTGATTGATACAAATTTCTGTAAGTTGTGAAAGTTCTTCTATTTCTTCAGAGGTTACTTGTATTGATTCCAGCTATTTTTTGAGAAGTGGAATAAGCTCACTGGTAGGTATACTTGGGTATAAAGAAATGAAGTCAAGAAACTAAAGCATCTGTAGAGTTGACCTTTGTGTTCTTCAGGATATTTATCAATTAAAGCGAGTTTTTGATACTTAAATGTTCAAATTTTGAAAATTTCAAAATTTTGTCCCCCCCCAAAATTCAATTACTACCAAAGAAAAACCAGGAATCTATGAGATCAAATGTGAAACTTGTCCTAAAATTTATACAGTAAAAACAAAAAGAAATATTGACATCAGAACTAAAGAACATAAGAAACATTAAAAATGGTGAAACAGAAAAATAAGCAGTGGCTTTTCATTTTTTGAATACTAGACATGACATCAACTTGGAAACATCTTTGATAAAATACGTCAATCACTCCATAGACCTTTCCGTATGGGAAAAAATCTTCATTAACAAAAATCGTCATAGAGTCATGAATTTTGAAACTCCACCACCGAACATCTTTGACAAATACATCATGCCATCTATCGATGATACGGAGAAAGAGGAAACCACTACAATTTGCACTAGTTCCAGTTCAAGTTCCAGCTGATGATGAGAGCAAAAGCTCTTGAAAAATGTCCTGTGAAGAAACAGTGTGAGTGAAGCAGTGTGTCAATATCTTCTCGATTCACTTTTGTGCTAAGTTGTGCTTCACTGTCTCTATGCTTCTTTCAATTTTATACCTTGAAATGGTTGTGTACTATTTGGCACTGAATGCTTTACGTTCCTCTAAAGGCACTGTTACCATATGACCAGTTTTGATGAAAAATGGTGACCATTTGCTGTTTACATTCCAGCTGATCCATGATTCGTCACCTATTACAATCTTATATACATGTTATGAGGAACTGCTATTATATTACTAAAATTAGGCAAGTGAGTCAACCTTGTATATGTAACAATGGCACTCCACTTTTTGAAATACTTCTTTTTATTCTATATATGCCATTATATTTCTTGAACATTTTTGTACACCAATCGATATGAGCATCTTTTTGACACTGCGTCAAATTATGTGGGATCCAACGAGAGCAAGCCTTTTTCATGGCTAAATAATCATGCAATATTTTGTATATGCTGGTGGAACTAATGCCTAGGGTTGTCTCAATCTCACAATATGCTGCATGATGATCTTGCATAATTAGATTTTGCACAGCTTTCAATGTTTTCTGGAACAACAACTGATTTTGGGCTACCTTCAGGAGCTTCATTATTGAGCAAATGGCACCCACGATTTAATTTGTTATACCAGCATGTCACAGTGGCAAAGGATGGAGCTTCATCACCAAATGTGGAAGCTAGTTGATTGATGCACTTTTGTCTTGATAATCCATGTTGAAAGTCGTAATAAATCTTTGCATGAACATTTTCAAAAGTTAATTCTATGTTCTTGTTGAGACACAATTTTCAAGTTAATGTAAACAAAACAAATGACACCCTATTGACAAAATGTTTGAAGTAGATTATTATCAACAATGTCAAACTTTCCATTAGAAACATTAGATGGCACCTACAAAATTCAGAGTTGCCAAGGCTCAAAATATAAATAGTGCCCCTCGTAGCTATATCCTGAACAACTTTGTTGGAAAGGTCAGATGTTGCCACTCCATTAAATGTCATTTAGATTCTGGTTCTTATGATAATACCAAGTTTTGTCTTCAATGATGATAGAAGTCAGAAAATTGTCACCTTTAACCTTGTGTTCGTCCGCAGTAATTACGGTTGTTTAACGTGTCTAAATAGATGACATAATTTCTTAGTTGTAATTTGGTGCTCATTACAGATGAGTTGATAGAGACTCTGTTCATTATGCGCTATGATAGCCCAGTACAGTCAACAAATGCATTGCTTGTCATGCACATCCTTTTTACCACTTTTGAAATCTTGTACCCACTGCCTCACATTACTAACACATACTGTCCTCTCCATACACCTTTAGCAAGTGTCAAACGATTTTAAATGGCGTAATTAGTTCAGTAGTAAATAATTCATTCACATATCAGTGTTTTGTATACATCTCAATGTCAATAGCTATTTTGGAATGCTCCCCTGCTGCTGCTGCTGCTGCTGCTGCTGCTGCTGCTGCTGCTGCTGCTGCTATCTTTGCAGGAAAACGAAAATAAAAGAAACTAGCGTAAAAGTTCAACAATTAGTATTATACCAATAGTTCTGGCTCAAACAGTCAAAAAAGAAAAAAAAAAGTGACTAGCTATTTTTTAATTGACCCTCATATATACAAAAGATATTCTATACTTATTCACATGTTATTCTTTTATACTCACTAAGAGCCTTCCTCTCACTTTCTCTACCTAGTCTCCAATGAATACATTTGTGCCACAGATGTACTTTTGTAGGCTTTGCTCAAATAAATTTTTTGGAGCATGTTGCAACCATCATAGGACAACTACTCACAGATCCTGGAAGTCCCAAAATGATATCTGCACAGAGGTTTCTTCACAGCCCCAAATAAGTGGTAATACGAAATGACCAATACAGAATAATAGGTAGGTCTGTCTGTACCCAGAACTCCATTTCCACTATATCAGTCATGGTTTTCCAACTTGTATTGGGATGACTAGTGTCGTGTTGTAAGAGCACTCCTTTCACCCATTTTCCTGGCCATTCCTTTTGAACTGTATGATGCAATCCTTGAAGTCTCCACATGTGCCATGCTTTAATGGTAGTCCCTGGTTCCAGCCAATCAATTAGTTGGATTTTATCCTGTCCTAAAAGATGTTTCCTACTGACAGCACTGTATGGGACTTCTTAAATGGAGGGCTGCCTTCAAGTTTTAAATGCATTAATTGGACTTTGGTATTCAGCTCATACTAGTAGAGTCAAGTCTTGTTGTCAGTCATTAATTCAGGTATGTTTTTTTCAAAACTCGAGAGATGCAAAATTTTATGAAATTATGTTATGTATAGTGTTGGCATAATTTTCACCTTCTGCATCATTCTGTGTAATCAGATTTTGCAAAATTTGAATCATGTCCTGTGTAGAAGGTAGGGAGTATTAGCAGTTTTTTCAAAACTCAATAGATGCACTTGCTCAGTTAAAGCAAAAGTTGATAGATGCAATTTTATGATTTTAAGATACAGTGTGTAGCAACCTCAATTCTATGAAACACATGTTGGCCGTGACTGCCATCTCACTGTTAAGATTCTTGGAATTCTCAACCATTTCTGCAAGCTTTGCTCACTGCTGCATCGTTAGCAATAACTACAAACTCAGGTTGTGCGCTTGGATTTCACATTCATTTCCGAAAGCTTTATTATACTTATATGGCATTTTTATTCTTAGTTGAGACACTGCACTGTACTATGCACAATGGACAGGAGCTCAGACTGTGAAACTGTACCAGTCATAGAATGTACAAGAGGTAGGAATTGCAAAAACGAGGAAAGGAAATCAATATGCAAGTCAAGGTGATCTTTTATCACAGCCTTAACCACTTCAGGGCCCACCTCTGGAGCAGAGATGGTAGTGTGTCTGTCTCACATTCAAGAGGTCCCAAGTTTGAACCTTAGTCAGGGTGAGTTACCTGGATTAGGTTTTTTCCAGGGTTTTCCGTTATGCTGAATCATGAATGTTGGGTAACACTAAGCTCTATGGGCCCTGAGCTCATTTGGGCATTATTTCTTGTTATATACAGTACTGGAAATTATGTTACTCTTATTGTCATTACCTTACTGAGATGATAGTGTAAATGTTCAAAATGTGCTGTAGGCAGTGTTCATAACGATCATGCAGATTTTCCAACATATTCCGGAACACCGGTTGCTGCAGAGTTCTGAAGAATGAGACGTAGTGCAGACAAAGTTTTGGGTTCATCTGGACAACTGAAAACCTTCTTCTTTAACATTCCCCACACGTAAGCATCAGGTGGTGTGAAATTGGGGGAATCTGGTGGGTGAGGGAATTCCCTCCCATGGGAAATTACTCGCCCTTGAAAGGTTTCATACAGCATAGCCATAGACTGTCGAGCAGGGTGGCAGGTCGCACCATCCTTTTGGATCCACTGTCTAGTCATCTGCATGTTCTTGACACAACAAAACCTTCTTAGATCCTAAATGAAAGGCCCGATCACCATGTTCCTATAGCATTCCTGGTTAACAGTAAGAGGTGCATACTCTATGAAATACAATCCCAGCACACCTTTTCCTGACATTGCACACCAAATCATCACACACACTCTATGTAGCGGTTTTTGGACTATAGTGTCTGGACTCTAGAAACCAACAAAGCGAGTTGTTTGGCAATTGATAAAACTGTCTAAGTGAATGTGACTTGCATCAGAGAACAACATTTTGAACAAGAAATCTGGATCCCTGTACACCATGGCCAAAAATCGTGCACAATATTCTACCCTGACATGCCTATTGTGCTCCATCAGTCATTGTCCAACCTGTATTTGGTACAGAAATCCACCTATGTCTTTAAACAATCATCAAAGTGATGTGTTGCTGATATTTAAATCCAGGAATGTTTGCCGAAGACTTTGATTTGGAGACTGCAACATCTGATAGAGGACACATCCATGATTTTCAGTTGTAGACACAGTTACTGGCCTACCAGACATTCCCTTGCGTTGACACAATGCACTAACTGTACAACGAAAGTTTTTAATAACAGATAGCATAACTGTGTTACTAGGTGCTGGCTTATTGAAGTGTTCACGATATTGTTCCACCACTAACTTTAAACTTGGCCTGCCTTGATAACCGTTTCCGTATGAGCGAAAATAATACTCAACTATCAATACTTTTTCCTCCATCGCAAGACCCATTGTCACTTTCAGTCACAGAGCACAATGTTCTTTACACAACTAATTATACATCATTGTGATGTAACAACATGCAGATGGTCAGATGTGTATATGCACACTGTGCCAAAATGAGTACTATATATTTTGGTGCATACTGTATTAATATCAAGTATCAAGGATTATAACAACGGTAAGTGAACTTTAGACACTAGTTATAATTCATTAGATTACACTGGCTTCAACACTAGTAGCTTCAGGTTTTTATTTTTATAGACTGCTTAGATTTTATAAGAGTTTTTCAAAAACTATTTAACACTGACCTACAATAAGCTATGAAAGTGTAAGATAGTAAAGAGAAAATCCCTTTTTATGAGTGAAGAATGTTGCTTAAGATGGAGATTATAGTATTTTAAATGTAGCAAGTCACTTTAATAAATTCTAACATGCATTATTTTGAAACAAACATTGTTCAGGGAAATTTATACAAAATGAAAACATACACACACAAAATAAGAGATAGATACGACATGAAATAGACCCACTGCCTTTACTTATGCTACAAATTTAAGTACCTAAGGTGTTACTATTCTAAACTTATAGTCATCTTGATTATACATGTGCACGAAAAAGTGTTCTGATTATTGTTGTTCCTTTTAATTTCAATTTCTTGAAATACCAGAAATTATAGAAAGTTCAAACTTACCCAAACATCCTTTTACTGTATTTCCCCAAGTATATACTGATCCATTTTTGATAAGTGCCACATGTGCAAAACCTGCACTTAAGGTATTGGCATGAAGGGGAAGAGAAGGGCACAGATCTTCAGAATCCTGAAATAAAATACTGATGATTGTGAGCCATAGAATGAGAAGTGTATTGTATTCTGAAAATATATTTAACCTTTGCTTCAGATATAAGCAATTAAACCTTTTAAGCAAACCTTGAGTTCAATACTCCAGCCATTTTGAAGACTTAAGGCAAAAACATAATAAATAAGAACATCATTATTATCGTAGTGTGTGGTCTATTGGAAAATAGTCTTCCAGACGTTTCGTTCGAAACCGTGTCGAACATCTTCAGTGGCGTAGCCATAACACTCTCGTACTTTCGGCTGCGACTGATACGGAGCTTCTCGATTTCACAGTATTTTTATATGCCTTCTGAGTGGGCGGAGCTATCTTCCGGCTGGTGCGCTTCTTTGTGATAGGTTCGGCCGCAGTACTGCTGTTGATGATGTACGAGCCTGGGTTTGTGTCCGGTCGGGTTTCGTAGCTGCTCTTTGCAGCCTACGTGTCTGACTTTCCTACAGAACCACAGACAGTTATGTGCCAGTATGCGAACGATGTTCTTATAATGGCACGTAATAAAAATATCAAGTTCTGCTTCCCGCCACTGCAATGACAGCTCCGAGCGATCGGCCGATGGAGTGAGAAGTGCAGGATGGCAATTAGTCCAGGATAGAGTTCAGCTCTTCTACTGGCTAAGGTCCGACACTGGCGACCAACAGGATCACTGAGGCAGCGGCAGAGGCAAATCCCTTGGGTTACCTCGGCCAAATACCTGGGATTCCTGCTTGATCGCGGGCTAAACTTAACTCCCCACGTCAGGGTCAAGGCCGGACTAGGACATGCTGCACTCAGGCAGTTACTCCCCATCTTCAAATCCAAGATGCCCACACACCTTAAACTGCGTCTGTATCAGGCGATTATTCCACCCATGATTCTGTAGGGGTGCGAGATCTGGGGATTGGCGGCTCCGACCACCGTCCGCAGAAAATGAAATGAAATGTGTAGTGTTTAACGCCCGCTTTTACTACATACGGCACCGCAGGCGGTGACACTGATGATGCATGAGATGAAGATGGAGCACCGGTGGAATGAGATGGCGGGAGAAACCGGAGGTCCCGGAGAAAACCCGCCCCAACGCTGTGTTGTCCACCACAAATCTCACTTTGCAGTCGCCTGGGATCGAACCCGGGCCGCCTTGGTGAGAGCCAAGCGGTCTAACCACTGAGCCACGGCGTGGCCACCGTCCGCAGACTACAGATTGTGCAGAACTGGGCATTAAGGATGATCTATGATACTGGGCACAGATTCCCATCTCATATCCTACATGAATATTCCCAAATCCCATACATAGTGGATATGGTAAGAGAGAGATCTTGAACCCTCCACAACAAAATTTCTGCCCATCCCAACCAGCTGGTAAGATCTCTGGGTCGGTATGATCACAGAGCTCCTCGCAGTAGGAGATATAGACTCCTGAAGGACGCCATGGGCTATTAGCCTATGAGTATTTCTCTACATCTTTCCAAAAACCTCAGAATCAGAAATGGATCTAGAATCTACCCTTCACACAGTTTCCTAACCCCTCTAATCGTGCTGCCTGCACTCTGACCTCCTTCAAGTGGGGAGACCAGGTGAAGGCAGCCTTGGGAATACATACAAACTTGAGCAGCTTAAACCCAACAGATCAGAGAAACCTATGCCCAGACACAAACGCTTGAGACAAACAACATTCTTCTATACCACCCAGATAAAGTCACACTAAGCGGCTAGGTGCTCTGGCGAAAACACCCCCACTCAGGTAAACCTGAGTGACCTGATTCTTGTGCTGGTCTGTGTGTATTCCTTAAAACTGGATACCAAGCTTTATTTAACCCCTTGGTTTCTTCTTTCCTGTTGAAGTTATTTTTATGTTTATAAATTCCTATGGCTTCCCGGCTGAGATGAGCAAAGTAATGGACATCGGAGGACAGAACGGTCGTATTAGCACATTGTATGATGTGTTCCCCTGGAGCATGTAATGCGTGTTCCGCGACCGCAGACTTTTCTGGTTGTCCGAGACGGCAGCACCTCTTATGTTCCGTAATGCGTGTGTTTATCGTGCGCTGAGTTGTCCCTATATATACAGAGCCACACGAGCATGAAATTCTGTAAACACCCGCAGAAGAGAGAGGTTTTTTTCGGTCCTTAGATGAGTGTAATAAGTTTCGTATCTGTTGTGTCGGTTTGTAGATGGGACTCCGGAGTAGGTGTGGAAGATATGCAATGGGAATCTACGTCCAGTATCGTAGGTAATTCACAGCGCCCTGTTCTGGACGCACTGCAGCCTGCAAATAGCGGTGGGAGCCGCTGATCCCCAGACTTCGCAGCCGTACAGAATCAGGAGTGGAATAATCGCCCAATACAGGCGTAGTTTAAGGTGTGTTGGCATTGTGGATTTAAAGATGGGGTACAACTGCCTAAGTGCTGCATGCCCTTGTCCGGCTTTGACCCAGAAGTGAGGGGCATAGGTGAGGCCGTGATCAAGGAGGACGCCAAGGTATTTGGCAGAAGGAACCCAGGGGATTTGCCTCTGTCTCAACCTCAGCGACCAATCCAGTCGCCTAGCTCGGACCTTAGCCAGGGCAGAGTGGAGCTCTTCCCCGGGCTAATGGCCATCCTCCACCTCTCACTCCAACGGCCAATAGCTCGGAGCCTCCGCTGCAGCGGAGGATAGCAGTATCGTAGGTTCTTGTTACGTGCCATTATGAAGACGCCATCGGCATATTGGCACGTAACCGTCTGTGGTTCCAGAGGGAAATCAGACATATAGGCCGAAAAGAGTAGCGGGGACAGAACACTGCCTTCCTGGACTCCTGCGGCTATGGGTCTGATTGATGATAGCCGTCATTCCACTCTCACCCTGAAAGTGCGGTCTCTGAGGAAACTGCTAATCAGGGCGAGATAGGAAGGAGGTATATTGGCTTGTACAGTAGGCCTTGGTGCCAGGTGGTGGCAAAGGCTTTTTCTACGTCTAGCAGTACCTCAACTGTTTTGAAGTTTTCCAGGAATCCCAGGGCCGTCCTCTCGGCCAGTTGCAGCAGCTGCAGGGTCGTGGAGTGTCAATGACGAAAACCAAACTGGTGATCGGGTAGGAGCTGCCTTTCCTCGAAGAGAGGGGTCCATCTCAGCCGAAAGTACAACGAGAGTGTTATGGGCACGCCACTGAAGATGTTCGACACAGTTTCCAATGAAGACTATTTTCCAACAGACCACGGCCTACAAGCCCAGATAATCATTATATACCATCATTATCATCATTTATCATTATCATTATTATTTATTTATTTATTTATTTTAATGTTGATTTGTCATCTTGATTCCTAATGGAATATTGGCAGGTCTGAATTACAGTAATTGAATTTTACAGTTTTTAAAATGTTTGATGGATAGAGTCAACATGAAAAATTCAATGCCATGGCTGGGATTTGAACCACGGATCTCCTGGTTTCCGTCCAGTCGCTCTTAACCTTTGAGCTATCATGGTCAACGTGCTGTCCTGACATTAAATTCTCCATGATGAATCCAATATCATAACAACATATTCTGGAGATAACAGGATGGAAATCTTGTGTAGATAGAGGCCAAGCAGTCATATATGCAGTCATGTGAAATACTGCTACTGTCTCTGCTCTCCATGCACTACTGACAACGAGTTATCTACTGTGTTCTTTCAAATGTTTTCCTAATATGAAATCTGATATTTGTAACTTGTAAACAGTGAAACAATACAAGTATTATAAATACACTTAGTAACACATTTTACTTATCTGTTGAAATCCTCCGGCTCATTTGAACATCATTTCACTCATTTCATTCACCATCTGATATGACATAATATTGGAGGATGTAAATAAAAAAATAAAAATAAAAAAGGAAAAAAGAAAGCAGGAAAGATAAAAGGAAGAAAGAAGAACATGAATTGTTTTGCATCCATTTACTGGATTTTAACTAATATTTTTACATCATTTAAAAATTAAATTAGTTAATTAGTATGCAACTTAGAAAATGACATTACTCTAATTATTCAAAATGTAAACCTGCAGTTTTAAGTACACAAATTAAAAACATATTCAAATTGACTTATACTGTATACTTATACAGTATATTTATTATACTTACACTTGACAAATTCAAATTGACTTATACTGTGATAAACACAGGAGTAGCCAAACATTGTAAAATGACAGCATTTTTATAGTATACCTATAGTAATCTCTGAAGACATAGTACAGATGAACAGAGTCATACAAGGGGATCCCATCAGTCCCACACTTTTCAACATTTACACAGCAGATGTGAACAATATAATAGAGGACAGAGCTGATCCTATATGTGGATGACATGGTGATCGGAGTGGCAGAGAAGGAGGATGTGCAAAGGGCAGTAAATAGACTGGAGACCTGGGCGGAGGAAAACAACCTACAGATAAACAAAGAAAAGACAGTAAAAATGACCTTCAGAAAAGGAGGGAAGTCCATGCCCAAAGACAACATAACATTACACATGAAGCCACTGCAAAAAGTAGGAAATTATAAACATCTGAGAATAACACTACAGACAACAATAGTGTATTTTGGTATACACATTCATTTTCATATTCATTTATTGCAACAGTAAATCATACATTCATGATGTGGAATTGTCAAATTACTAACTACACAAAAAATAGTAACAAAAAACAAGAATTACAATAAGTTATTAAGCATAATAACCAAATTAATAATTAAAATTTACATTCCTTTTATTCCTACCTTTTGTCATTTAAATACTCTTCTACTAAGTAGTAACACTTTTGTAACAAATACTTCTTTGATGTGTTTTTAAACTTTGTGAAGGACTCAATGTTTTTTATTTCAGTTAGCAGTTTATTGTAGATATGAATTCCGTTGAATTTAAAACTGTGCTCATACATTTTCTTTTTATGATAGGTGACATGTAAGTTTGAACTATTTCTCGTGTTATGGTCATGAATATCATTGCTTTTTTTAAATTTATCTAAGTTCGTTTTAATCTGTACTATTATTTCTAAAAGGTAAATGCTTGGTAATGACAATATGCATAATTTTTTGAACCATCGCTTACAACTATCTGTTCTCTTTAAATTCATCATAATTCTAATTACCCTTTTTTGGATTCTAAATACTTTGTCAATGCTACTATTTCCCCATACTGTTATACCATAAGAAATTAATGATTGAAAATTTGCAAAATAGGCTATTCTTAATATATTCAAATCTACACTGTGCTTCAAAATTGATATTTGGAAACAAATGCTACTTAATTTCTTCATTAGACTTTCAATATGTATATTCCAATTTAGACTGTCATCCATCCAAACTCCTAAAAATGTTGTCTTTCCTGTATATTTAATTTCATTTTCATCCATTATAATTTCAGGTAAATTAACTGCCTTATTAATTTTATTATGAAAACCCAATGCCTGACTCTTATCCTTATTTATAACTAATTTGTTATTTTGAAACCAAGTTGATACTTCTTTCAAATTATTTATTACATTTTCTTTGAGTTCGTCATCATTTTGACCTGATATCAAGAGGCTCATATCATCTGCAAATAAGGAGTATTTTAAAGAATTTTGTGAATGAAGTGCCAAATCATTAATATACAAAATAAATAGCAGTGGCCCTAAAACTGAACCCTGCGGAGTGCCATAGTTTATGCTAGCAGCTTTTGATTTTATAGTTTTTATTTCCTTTGTAGTTTTATCAACAAACTCTATTTCTATTATTTGCCTTCGCTCTCTCAAGTAGGAGACAAGCCAGTTATTTGCAGTTCCCCTAATTCTGTAATGAGATAATTTCTTTAATAGTATTCCATGATGAACTAAATCGAAAGCTTTGGACAGGTCGAGGAATATTCCAATACATTTTTCTGAATTGTCAAGCTTTTGGTGCACTTTGTCTATAAACGGTATAAGTGTAGTATTAATGGACTTTCCTTTTTGAAAGCCATGCTGCCGATCAGAAATTACATTAAATTTTGAAATAAAGTTGCACAATCTAATAAAAACCACTCTTTCTAATATTTTGGAAAAGATCGATAGCAGTGAGATGGGTCTAAAATTTTGAACTTCCAATTTTGATCCCTTTTTATACATTGGCTTTATTTTTGCCATCTTAAAGCAGTCTGGGAACCTACCTTCACTCAATGATAAATTTATTAAGTGCACTAATGGTTTTACTAAGTGGGCAGAGCATTGTTTTACCAAGAAATTTGAAAAACCATCCAAGTCAGTAGAGCTTTTATTTTTCATGCTTTTTATTATGGTGTGAAGTTTATCTTCAGTTGTGGGTGCAAGAAAGATAGTCGGATATGTTTTATTACTTATTATTTTACCTTCCATTACTTTTGACTCCCTTACAATCAATTTTGGTACCCCAGCATAATACTGACTAAAAACCTCTGCAACCATCTGAGGATCATCTATAATTTCGCCTTCTTTCTGGAGTTTGTAATCATCTCGCATGACTTTTACTTTGGTTTCCTGTTTTATAATTTTCCAGGCAGCCTTAGATTTATTTACTGAATTTGCTAATTGTTTATCATTGTAGAGTTTCTTTGCTTTTCTAATAAGCTTATTACAGATTCTTTTATAATTCAATAAGTACTGTGTAAACGTTTCTGATATTTTATAAATATCAGAATTTTATATATTTTATCCCTATGTAAATTTTTTCACAGTCCTTACACTTAATCTTGTAAATGCCTGACTTTTCCTCTGGTTTTATCTTATCAGTATTATTACTGTGAAGTAGGGAGGACAAAAAGAAACATAGGCACTAGAAAGAAAGAACACTTCAGGCACTTAAAATACAAAAATATTGATAAGTCCGCAATAGCAGCTCATTTCTGGTCTGAAAATCATGAAATTGAAGATAGCACAGAATTACTAAAATACGTACAAAAACATAGCGAACTCGTCATATGGGAGAGAATATACATAGAAAAACATAAAAACCAACTAATGAACTTTGAAATCCCACCAGAAGAGATTCCCACATTTAAGTTCATCACTAAATCAACAGATGGCAGCAGCAACTCCAGAACTACCCACAAAACTGGATCAAGCTTTAGTCGCATAAGAGCCGAAGATGCAAACGATGATTTGCGAAATATGTCCTCAAAATAGGTACGAAAGTGAAGCAGATGTGTAATAAATACGACTCATCTAAAAATTAATAATTATTTCGCTTCACTGTGGTGTTCCAATACAGTTAAATCTCAATATATTTATACTGTAGTTCGTCCATTTTGTAATCCTCAAGAGAGATTTATCCATTTCACCATTAGTGCTGTCCATCTATTTCTTCCGAGTTTAACTTATATGAAAAATACTGGAGAGATAGGGAGATTGCTTTGATAGCTGAACACTAAGCATTAAGCAAAATATGTGTTGAATTTGAAATTGAATAAGTTGGAGAACTCCTGAAGATGTCTTACTGCCTACAATCTATAGGCAGGCTGTAAGAGTTTCTATGGTAAAAAGTACTCTATAATAGAATAAATAATGCAGTACTGCCAAATACAACAATGCTTACATTTAATATTGACATTCAAGCACTTACCTCATCATCATCTTGTGTTATTTTTATTTTCTCCATTAAATCTGGAATATATGTATATTTTGTAGTCTGACACTGTTTCACCAAATATAAAAGCACCAATGCAAATAACTGAACCATATCTTCCATGGGAAGTCCTATATCACCCTGTAAACGTTAAAGATAACTTTGACAACATGAAATTGATTCAAAATTTAGCTAAATCAACTAAAAGGTCTGACAAAATTAATAATCAATGTTAATAATCATTCATAATCAATGAGGGTTTATTAGATGGTCAGCAAGAAAGATTTCACAGTTATAAACTGTGCACAGTTGAGTTAATAACATATACAAATAAAAAAGTTTAGTGGAAGTAGTTCACAGTGAACTGAAAATATGAAAGTATAAAGGTAGCTGATCATAAAATGTCTGCAAAACATATGCTCTACTAAATCTGAATCTTAGTGAAGCTCAAAGTGTTAATTTTGACTCAATATTGCTCAAACATGTTTAGGGGTGCAAAGTAAATTTTTAAGTAATTTCAAACTTGACAGTGTATTAAGATTGCAATAATTGAATAAGGAGAAAAATAAAAACTCCATTGTGTTGGACAAACAATGGAATTTGTTTCATTATTTGTTTTTATTATTCCATAAAGTTAAGATATAGTTTAATTGTTATACTATGATATAGTACAAATGCAACTGATTTCTTTTTAGTCTACACAGATACAAAAATATGAATTTGCAAGCTATGATATAACAATTAATCTTAGATTAAAGTTGATTCAATGCTATCAATGAAAGCTACAAGCATGCATGATGGGAGGATACTCAGGATTTACAACTGGTAACATAATTAATTTAATGGAACTTAATTGAGATATTCTTTCCAACATCACATCTCTACTATTTGTGGATCATAATCTGGTATACTTTTGCTTAAGAAGTTTGCTTATTTATTGATCTTGTAGATTTTATACTTGATATAGCATATGTCAAAAATATAGAATGTACATCAATTTTAATAAGTTTCATTGCAATTTAATTATGAAAATTCATTGCATTGTAAAATTTTATTTCAGGAACATTTCAATTTATTTTCCAATTATGCATTTTGCCTCACATTGCCTTGAAAGAATGAGATACCTTGTACAAAATTACTCCTTTGCAAAGTAATACTATCACTCCAATTCTATAATGTAGATGTGTCAATTCAGTTGCATATATTTTGAGTATGACAGTCTTGATTTAAAAAAAACAATTTACATGATTGTGACTACATGAGTTAGTAGAATTAAAACTCCAAGTTGCAGAAATGCAAAACGTTCTTTATTTGCATAGAAATACACTTTGTACACCAGCAGAATTACGCACACACACGTATGCAGTCCGTCTGCCGCAGGTCAACACTGCAACTCTTCTCTCAGCCCTTGCTGTACTACCGGACTCGTCTAGTGCACTATCTTATATCCACTAATCGCTGGTTCTGGAAGTTTCCCAAAAGCTGACGTCACCCAAAGCCAAACGAAGCCTCACGGACCCCCGCGGTGGAGCGGGAATTGTCTCGACCATCTCCGTCTCTTTCTCCCTCTATATATATCTCTCTCTCTGCCACTCCCTCAGCGAGCGTCAACCAGCCACATGAGTAGGCGTGGCTTAAACGCTATCTGTCTCACTCTTGCCAGCTGGCTTCGGCTAGTCGTAAATACACTGCTCCCTTTTCCAGGCTAGTATTCCCAAACAGCACCATCGTAGCGGGCCAGACGATCCAGGTGTACCACCAACATATTTCCTTGGGACACCTTCTGGATGCGGTAGACCACGACGTTAATCCTCTTTACCGCCTGGTACGGTCCCTGCCATGGTTGTTGAAGTTTCGGGCAGCGTCCCTTAGTCAGAGTAGGGCGATACAACCAGACCAGGTCACCTTGCTGGCACCCTTGGCTGTTGGCTTGCCTGTCGTATCGGATTTTCATGCGGTCGCTCGCCTTCTAGGTGTTCTGACGAGCCATCTCATGCATGTCGTGGAGATGGTCCAAAAAGGTTCTCCACATACTCGGTTGCTGGCTGTTTTGCGTCCGTGGGACTCCCAAAAGTCAGGTCACAGGGGAAGCGTAACTCTCAGCCGAACATTAAGCTGGCTGGCGTCATCCCGGTAGTGTCGTATATTGACAAGTGGTAGGCCAGCAAACACAGTGGCACCTTGACGTCCCATTCTCGCTTATGGCTTGCAACGACCTTCCTCAAATGTACTTCTAAGGTCTTGATGTAACTCTCCACCATGCCGTCCGACTACAGATGTAGGGGTGTTGTGCGGGTGTTTTTCACGGCAAGTTTTTCCAGTGACTACCTCATCAGGTTAGACTCAAAAGTAGTGCTCTGGTCGGTGTGGAGCTCTATCGGCACCCCAAAACAGCAGAACACTTGCTCCACGAGGCAGCCTGTAATTGTATTTGCCTCCTGGCTCCAGATGGTATACACCTCCGGCCACTTGGTGAAGTAGTCCAAAACTAGGTATTTGTTGCCTCGGTCGGACACTGGGAATGGTCCAGCTATGTTGACAGCGATGCGTTCGAATGGCGCTCCGACGTTGTACTGCTGCATGCGGCCCCGGTTCCTAGTCTGAGGCCCACGACTCACCGCGCACACATGACATAGACGGCACCATCACTCTGCGTCTGCTCGGAACCTCACACAGTAGTGCGCTGTCGGAGTTTATCGATCGTTCGATTTGCTCCCAGGTGTCCTCCTGAAGTACTGGCGTGCACTTCCTCCAAAACCTCCGAGACCTTACTCCGGGTAAGTACCAACTGCTTCCTCTGCGACTTCCCATCGGGTAATTCCCACACCCGGGACAGCACGCCGTCTCTGATGTTCAATGAGTTCCATTGGGCCCAGTAGGACACAATGTGGTGCTCCTTGGTGCGATGTCCCAGGTGGGTCTTGTCCCGGCCTCCACTTCTCTTAAGAGTGGCTCCAAGTCTGCATCTGCCAGCTGCTCCCTCCTCAGGCCTGTGCTAATCCAGCCGTCCGTAGGCACTGCCTTGACCACTCTGACAGCTGCGGCACGCCCCTTCTCTTCCACTCTTGTGCACTGGCCGCACCCTTCTGGACAGGGTCTTTGGGACATGGCATCAGTGTTACTGTGGCTCTTCCCTCTACGATGTTCAGCGGTGAAGTCGTACTCCTGCAGCCTCTGGACCCAACGGGTTTTCTGGTCTTCCAGGTTTCTAAAGCTGAGTAGCCAGGTTAGGGCGGAGTGGTCAGTCCTCAGGTGTAACGGCTGACCGTGCAAGTACTTGTGGAAGTGCTCAAAGGTCTAACTACCGCCAATAACCCTCACGGGGTGACGCAGTAGTTCTCTGCCTTGGACAGCGTCTTGCTGTAGTAAGTTATCACTCGCTCATGGCCGTTCTGGATTTGGGATAGGACGCCTCCAATGCAATGGTTACTGGCGACGGTGTCCACAATGAAGGCGCAGCATAGTTGTGGAAATTTCAAAATAGGAGCACAGCATAGTGTCTTCTTCAGCTGCTGGAAATCGGCTCTGGCGTCCTCCGACCACACATATGACCGGTGTTCTTCTGTCAGGCGGTTGGGTGGCTTGGCGGTGTTACAAAACCCCTTTATGAGACGGCGGTAATAACTGTACAGCCCTAGGAAACTGCGCAATTCTCTCTTACCCTTTGGCCGAGGCCAATCTCTCACCGCCTGTGTGTTCTCCGGGTCTGTGGCAACTCCGGTTGGTGAGACTAGGTGGCCCAAGTAATTGACTTCCTTGCGGAAGAGCTGGCACTTCTTTGCGTTTGGCATCAAGTTGGGCCTGCACTCTCTGTAGAGCTTTACTCAGGTTGTCAAGATGGTCTTCCAATGTCTTGCCGATGATGTCATTCAGGTATAGCAGGCAGGCGTCATAAATGAAATCTCTCATCACTGACTCCATTAGGCGTTGGAAGGTAGCTGGTGCGTTGCAGAGACCAAAGGGCATAACTGTGAACTGCCAAAGCTCTTGACCTGTCGAGAACGCAGTTTTCTCCTTGTATCTCGGGTCTAGAGCCACCTGACAGTAACCCGACTTCAGGTCCAGGGTCGAGAACCACTGCGCACCAGCAAGCGTGTCCAGGGTGTCGTCAATCCGGGGTAAGGGGAAACAATACTTTCTGGTGACAGCGTTCAGCTTCCAGTAGTCCACGCAGAAGCGTAGCTCGCTGTTCTTCTTTGTCACCAGAACTACAGGGGAACATCAAGGGCTATCAGACTCTTCCATCACACCCCTAGATCTCATGTCCTCCAGCATGAGCCGTACCGCCGCTTGTTTTGCCAGTGGAACGCATCTTGGTGGTTGCCGAATAGGTCGGACGTCTCCCGTGTCGAGGTGGTGGAGCACTCTGTCACTAAGGTCATACATAGTTGCTGTCGCCTGGGCTGAAGAAGCGCTGGTATCGTCTCAGCAGTTGTCGAACCTTCTCGAGCTGTTCTGCGGGCAGGTGGTCGGCCGCCCTCTCCAATAAGCCTTCCAGCCGGAGCCCCAGGTAATGCGTCGGCACCGGCTACTGGGTCTTGTCGATTGGCGTTACACTGACCACGGGCTCGTGAGTCCCCTACTCCGTCCGGAGTATCACCTCTTCTCCATTGAGCCGCAGGGCCTTCCTGCCGACGTCGACCGTCGCCTCATGGCTCCTGAGTGCATCTAGTCCCAGTATCACCTACTCAGCCACCTTCGCGACGAACACCCACTGACGCACGGCACTCTTTCCCAAGGTCAACTGCAGCAGGGCTTCCTTCTCCACGGGCAAGGTGTCGCTCGATGGCATCACTAGCTGGTATGGTCGGCTCGGTTTTCTCGACGGCAAAACCTTGGCCACGTCAGTCCTGATGATGGTCACGGCTGCCCCGGTGTCCAGAAACACGCGGCACGGCTTACCTGTCACCCAACCGTCCGGGATGAGGCTGTCATCCATACGCCGGCTGACGGCGCGTAGTGTCACTCGAGGGGATGGTGGTGATGTCGCCGACGTGCCCTTCGCCACGACAGCGCTTACACGTTTTCAGGCTGCTCTTCCTTTTGTGGGTAGTCTCTCTCCAGGTGTCCCGGCTGTCCACACCCCCAACACAGGCCAATAGGTCTTCGCCGGCGTCCCGTAGGGGAAGGGATCCGTCCCCTTCAGCTGCCATGGTGCGGGCGCTGCGGACCCCTAGCACTCGTGGTACCCCTCCCTGATTGGTAGTTGTTCGGATTGGGTTGGACTCGAGGAGGCAGTGGTTCCCGATACCCATGGGAGATCGGGTACATCTCCGGACGGGGTTGAGGGAAGCCATATTTCCGCGTACTAGCCATCATATCTAGTAGAAGGTGTGCTAGATCACCAGGCGGCCCCAACGAGGGCATATCGGTAGCCTTCCCATTTTGGTATTGCCGCGCGTAAGTTTTTTTGTTGTAATTTTACGTCCTCCGACATTAAGTCATATCGGACGGTGAATGAAATAGGTGAAATTATGCTCAAATAAGTCCAGGATCCATGGAGCTTAGAGCTATCCGACATTCGTCTGTATGGATAAAGGAAAACACCGGAAAAACCTTATCCAGGTAACTCACCCTGACCGAGATTCGAACTCGGGACCTCTTGAACGTGAGGCAGACATGCTACCATCTACGCTACCGAGGCGGGCGCGCACGTAAGTGGCGTATCGACTTTCATCCCGTCTTGAGTCCACAGGACCAGATGGGGGGGGGGGGCCTTGTTAGTATCTAGGTCTTGCCCTATGGAAAGCCCCACGGAATCGCTGGGCGCCCTTTTGGGACAGCTCGGTAACTCCCTGGTCATTAGCGGGGGTCACTCCTGGTAGATACCCTCGACTTTATATTATATAAATTATATAATATTTTTAATATTTTATATGAGTTTATATTATATATCCACACCCTCCCGTAGGGGGGATCCGTCACCCCTTCAGTTGCCGTGGTGCGTGCCTTGCGCAACCCTAGCACTCGTGGTACCTCTGACGTTACTAGAGGAACCTCGGGCCGAACATTCGAGCCTGAATGGGAGTTATTCGGATTGGGTTGGACTCGAGGGGGCAGTAGTTCCCGATACCCGCGGAAGATAGGGTACGTCTCCGGACGGGGTTGAGGGAAGCTCTATATATATATATATATATATATATAGATATAGATATATATATTGTCACCCGAACGTCAGAACACCCTATAGAGCGGGCAAGCAGGGGACGGTCGGCGCTCGCCACGCTCCCCTCATTTGTCTTGTGGCGGTAACAAGGGGTGGCTGGGAAAAACATCACTGCGCCGTCTCTTTCTGTTCCACCTGTGTTCTCGAACTTACGGGATATTTCATCTAATCTAGAACCTCCCAGATCGACCCGCTGACCCTATATAAGCAACACGTCGGGCAAGAGTGAGTCAGTTCTTGGCGTAAGAATGCAGTGCTAGTGTACGACGAGAAGACTGTGTGAGTGCATCGGAGGATTGTACGTAATTACGAGTGCAAGTGAAATTGTAACGGACGAACTGGTGAATCGTAATTGTGTGCATTACGTAATTCTGTGTAATTGGCAAGAGTTTAACTGTAAGTCGGTGGAAATAAAGAACATTTTTGAGTGGTGCAATTGGACTTTTCATTTCACGAACCCACTAGCCTGCATAGCTAGTAGGTGTGCTAGATCACCAGGCGCCCTTACCGAGGTTGTTCGGGTAGCCTTCCACTTTCGGAGTTGGTGCGCGTAAGTAGCGTAAGTAGCACTTCCACCCGTCTTGACCAGATGGGGGGCTTGTTAATGTTTAGGTATTGCCCTACTGGAAAGCCCCACGGAGGCGCCGGGCGCCCTTCGTGGACAGCTCGGTAACTCTCTGGTACAAGATGTCGGTCAGCGACGGCTGCCTGTGTAGACCCTACTCGTATTGTCCGCACCCCCAACACACCCCACTAGGTGTTCGCCGGCGTCCCTCAGCTAGCCTTCGGTCTCCAGTGTCGCAGATACTCCTCGTTCTCGACGTCGGGATAGCCGTCACCTTGGCCACCTCCATCCTCAGTGCTGCCGTTAGTGCTTCGTGTATAGTTTTGTAATCGCCGAGCATTAGGCGCTGACAAATCTCCGTGTCTCGTACACCGTCAACGAAGGTGTAGGCGACTTCCCGGGATACGAACTCTGGTAGGTCTAAGGCTTTGCTAACCAGCTGCTCAATTGGCAGGGCGAACTCCAGCAGCGTCTCCCCTGGCTGCTGCGACCTTGACTTCAATTGGCTGCGGTAGGCTGCGGCTAAGCGGTAGTTTCCAAAGCGGTTTCCCAGGGCTTCTCAGATGCCCTTGGGCACCGCCGCTGTTTGGAAAGCGTTCAGAACTTCTGCGGCCCGTTCCTGGAGGCTGGCTATTAGCTGTGCGGCTTCTTTCTGCGGTGACCACTTGTTGTGCTTGGCCACTGTGTCGAACTGGCGGCGGAAGACTTCGAAAGCTATCGAGTCGTCGTATTTAGGAGTTTTGACGCGCGCAGTTGTGTCACGTCCCGGCGCGTCGGCCTCTAGATCCTTCAATCTCCTGTCGACGACGACCTCTACCATGGCGTTAAAGGACTTGGTGTTGCTGTTGGCCTTTCCCTCCAAGTCGTTAACGCGGTTTGTCAGGTCTTCGACGCGCTCGTCCATTTGACCCATCCGCTTGCCCAGATCCGTGACGGCCTCCTTCACGCCGGCCAACTGTTCCTTAAATTTGGCGGCGAGGACCTCATTCGCAGCCTTCATCTCTGTGGCCAGGCCGCCGTTCGCCGCTTTCATTTCTGTGGTTAATTCGGGCTTCATTGCAGTCATCGTCACGGCCAGGTTGTTGTTTGCCGCTTCCGTCTTCGCAGCGAGTGTCGTTAGTCGTCTTCATTCCTTTCAATTCCGCTAAAAAAATTTCCAATGCAGCCTCCATCGTGGTATGTTTCACCCCTGACACTAATTGTGACTTTGTGGGTTCGTAGAATTAAAAGTCCAAGTTGCAGAAATGCAAAACGTTCTTTATTTGCGTAGAAATACACTACGCTAATCTTAAATGATGTCTCGCGACATGATTATAAACAAAGGATATTGTATCTGGGCTATATGTGCATGGCAGCGGCAGTAAGTTAAGTCAATTGAAAACAGATTGATAACTGTCTGATAGTTCGTGGTACTTTTTGAAATTTAAATACACTATAAATTTATTAGTGGCCAGCAAGAATGGTATTCCATATGCAACACAAGAGTATACGTAACCAAAATGTATTGTTCTCATACTATGAATCACAGATTCATGCAGTGTTACAAGTCAACATTCTAGTAAGCACTGCATCAGTTTATAACTTAATTTTCAAGAAAGGGCTAATATCTGTTCATTCCACTACAGTCTTGCATCTACAGTGATATCTAAGAAATTTGTAGACCTTAGTTTACACATTACTGAATTATCCATAATTATCTCATATTTATTATTAGAACTTTTGTCCACTAAAGTCGAGGTAACTAGTAATAGTATTTACAATTATTTACATTTGAGCCAATAAGATAATGTTAATAAGTTATTTAAGATTAACTGAATGGGGCTTTTCCATCATTTCTGAAAACAAAATATGCATCACTGCCCAATAAAACATTATCTGAAGGTGTAGGTGAAATGGAAGATCATTTAAATATAAAATAGTGGTGGTCCTAATACCATATGTTGTAAATAAATAAATGAATAAATAAATATTTCCTTTCTTAACGATGCTGTCAAATGCCAACATCACATCCGTGCAGCCTGTGTGCCAAAATTTTGTCCCTTAGGAGTTCTTTTACACACCAGTAAACATGGAGCTGTAGCTTTAAGCACACTTAAAAACCATCAATCTGGGGCGGATTTGACCCCACAACCTTGAGATCAGTGGGCCGTGCCACAGATTATACTGAACCTTGTAGGATACCACATGTACAAATTTATATATCAGACTGCTTGTTATCAATCTCTACCTGGTGCAATTTATTTCTATAATATACAGCTGAACGTGATTTATACATATATCAAGGGGAAGAGGAAAGATTACCTGTAACTCTGAATTACTTATAAATGAGAATTTGATAACGTATCACTCAATTTTAGTCTTTATACATATCACTCTTCTTTTTTATAAAAAGTAATACATTCAGCCTGCATGTTAAAACTTTACAAACAAAAAATTCAACATCTGTAAAATCTGAATATTCATAACTTCAATATCACTGATGTGGAATAGTTTTTAGTGTTAATGTAGGATTTTAATTTTGATCATGGAATTAATTATAAAGATGTGGGAATTATAACAGGTATTGCTTTAAAGTGTTCAGTTAATTTGGCCTGTTTTCCATTTATGCACACAACTCATTTTAGAAAACATATTTATAAACATAGAGCATTTCTTCCATCCGTGGCATGAGTCACCCATTTCAGCTAATGTCTTGTTGGGAATGAGATTGTAGAATAAGCTAGTCTCATCACAATTGCAGGTGTGTTGAGGCTGATAATAATAGCTTATTCCTGATAGTACCACTTTCTCCCAGTACTGCACTATTATGTCAGTCACAGCATTCGATTCACTGCAAATTGTTTTCCTGGCATTACATGAAAATCTTTAAATCCTTGCAACCATTAAATCCTGATCAAGCCTTGAAATCAAGAGTGTTATTCATGATTGTACTAAATCTATCGCTTTTACTTTCAGCATGTTGCCAATGATTGGTAGGACTGTACCACTTCCTACTGGAACCATTTGAAAAGTGCCATTTCCAAATCAGCTTATCTCCCTTCTTGCTGGTTGCTGTGTTTATTGATTGCAGCCAATTTTAAAAACTGATCCAAATTAAAATTTCTGTTAAAGATGACTGCACATAGCATGTATAACCAATTTCAATCAATTTTGGTTTTGGTTTTGTATCTATTAAGTGCTACCACTTGTATGAATTTTGCTTTCTGGGCTAGTGACTGTATTTCTATTTTCTTTTCTCTATGGCTGATTAAAAGCAACCGAGAACTTAAAAACAAAAACCACTGTTCAAATTTAAAAAAAAAATAAAAAGTTTTATTTCTAATTTGTTACTACGACATTGTTGTGCTGAAACACATATATGCATTAATGTCTTTGTTTTTTGTTTCCGTGGCCATAAGCAGCACACTCAGTTTGCAACTTTATCATCAGTATTAAGGAAAATAAATAAGAAAATAATTAAGATTCGATTGACATGTTTCAAGTTATATTTTTCCGGGGCTTGCAAATATTTACATATAAATACAAATTATTTATAACTGGGTTATATATAACGCAGGCACAACTTTTTTTCCCTTCTTTTTCTGTCTTTGAAGAAGAGAAAAGTGCTTTGATATATGGTGACTCAATCTTAAAAGATTTGAATCTAAACAGAAAAGACACAAATTTTAAAGTGTATAGAGGTGTTAAGGCAGAAAATCTGCCAGATATAATAAAAAGAACCAGAAATAAGTGAGTAGTCAGGCAGTGCCTGCGGATGACTGGGATAGCGCAGGCCTGAGGAGGGAGCAGCTGGCTGAGGATAAAATTTAAAGAAATGGTCTGTACTAAATTTTTAGTGGAAAGGACATGTGAACTTGCAGTTATAGAAATTTCTTTGAAAATACAAAACATGGTACTAATTTGAGCATATAGGTCCCAATCAACAAATGAAAAAAATTGAAGACTTTAGAAGACTTCCTAATCAAAATTCTCGACAATAACATCAAAATAGCTATGTAGGATCTAAATATAGATTTACTAAAAGAAAATTCAATAAAATGAAGATTAATAGAAATGGTACCCAGGTTAAACTTAAAAATAGTTATAGATGAACCTACTACGGTTACAAAATTAACTAAAACCTGTATAGATGATGTTTTTATAAATAAAACAGAAAATAAATGGAAAACAAAAATAATAAAGTAGGAATAGGGGATCATTTTGGACAGTTCCTAAAAGTAAATGTCAAAAAAGATCCATTTCAAAACAACTTTGAATTTAAAAGGCAAACAGACAATCCATCCGATATGACTTAACGTTGGAGGACGTAAATTACAAACAAAAAATAAAAAGACAGTGAAAGCTTAAATGGATTTAGACGATACTGTCGCCGAGGCATTGATATACCTCTAGCGCAAGCTGCAGCCAGCGCGTAGGCGAGCACTCAATTCCTACCGAGAGACAGAGAGAGAGAGAGAGAGAGAGAAACAGAGAAAGGAAGAGACAGAGATAGTCTGCAATTTCCCACTGCATCGCCATTGTTATTGAACGACTGACTGATTTCTGGAACAATGGCTGGAGGTATAAAAGCTGGCAAAGTGTTAGTTGCTAGTAAGTTGCTAGTGTAGCTGTTAATTGTGTGTGCGGCTATTTGAAGTATACTGCAAGTGATTTGTTTCGTTTGTTTACATGTGGTAAACCAACGAGAGACCTTGAAGACTGTGTTTGTATGTTACGTCATGATGCTGTTGTCAGGGCTGTATAAAGCATGTTTTTACTTGTAATAAAGAGCATTTGGAATATATGCAAACAACATTTTTAATTCTACAAGACCACAAAGTCGCATTTCATGTCAGGAGTAGGATACGACGATGGAAGCTGCATTGGCAAAGATTTTAGAAGAGCTGAGAGAAATGAAGACAGCGAATGACACCCTCGCTGCGAAGACGGAAGCAAAAAATAACAACTTGGCCGCTAAGTTGGAGACGACAGATAATCTGGCCGCGACGGTGACTGCAATGAAGGCCAAATTAACCACGGAAATGAAAGCTGCGAACGACAGACTGGCTACAGAAATGAAGGTCGAATTAACCGAAATGAAAGCTGCGAACGAGGACCTCACCGCCAAATTTGAAGAGCAGTTGGCCGGCGTGAGGGGCGACGGAGCTGGGCAATCGGATGGGTCAAGTGTACGAGCGCGTCGAAGACCTGGCGAACCGCGTTAATGACCTAGAGAGAGACCGACAGTAATACCAAGTCCCTGAACACCATGGTGGACATAGTGGGCAGAAGGTTGAAGAATTGAAAGGCCGATGCGCAGGGACGCGACACATGTTTGCGCGTCAAACCACCTAAGTACGACAACTGTTGAAGTCTTCCGCCGCCAATTCGACAGTGGCGAAGCACAAGTGGTCGACAGGTGAAGAGGCCGCACAGCTAATAGCCAGCCTCCACGTACGGGCCACAGAGGTGCTGAACGCGGTCTCGACAGTGGCGGCACCCAAGGGCATCTGGGAAGCCCTGGAGAACCTGTTCGGAAACCACCGTTTGGCCATGGCCTACCGCAGTCAGTTGAAGTCTAGGACGCAGCAGCCAGGGAAGATGCTGCAGGAGTTCGAATAGCTGGCCAGCAAAGCCTTGGTCGACCTCCCAAGCGGATTTGTATCCCAAAAAGCCACCTACTCCTTCGTCGACGGGGTATGAGACGCCGAGATACGTCAGCGCCTAATACTCGGCGAATACAAGACTATCCACGAGGCGCTAACGGTAGCATTAAGGATGGAGGTGGTCAAGGTGACACCTACCCTGACATCGAGAACAAGGATTATCCGTTACAATAGAGACCAAAGACCAGCCGAGAGACGCTGGCGAAGACCAAGTGGCGTGTATTGGGGATGTGGCCAGCCGGGACAACAGGAGAGAGATTGCCCACACCAGGAAGAGCAGCCGGAAAACGAGAAAGGGTCGGCGTGGCGAGGGGAACCACATTCCTTATTACATGTTTATCACGTATATTATTTATACATTTTACATCAAATCATGATTTCGAATTTGAAGCAGCAGCATGATATTGACATTTTGTTGATGCTGTATGATTATTTCTATATGTTTCCATTTACTGATGAGATAGACGGTAGATGGCGCCGCCATCACCATCCCCTCGAGTGTCGTCACTGCACGCCGTCAGCCAACGTATGGATGACGGTCTCATCGTGGACGGTTGGGTGAAAGAGAGGCCGTGCCACGTGCTTGTGGACACCGTGGCAGCCGTGACCATCATCAGACCTGACATAGGCAGGGGTTTGCCGTCGAGAAAACCGAGCCAACCATACCCCTTACTTACGGCACCGGGCGACACCTTGCCTGTGGAGAGGCAGGCTCTGTTAAAGTTGACTTTGAGACGGAGTGCATTGCGTCTATGGGCGTTCGTCGTGGAGGTGGCTGAGGAGGTGACAATGGGACTGGATGCCCTCAGGAGCAACAGTCAACGTCCGCAGAAAGGTCCTGCGGCTAAATGGAGAATAGGTAATGCTCCGGCATCCCAAAGAACGACTTGGAATCTGCAGGGTCATCCTGAGGGAAGACGTGGTTGTCCCCGCGAGAAGGGGGTGGTGGTGACGGCGCGACTGGAAGGCCAGCGAACAAAGAACTTGATGCTGGACCAGAAGACGCCTGTGCACGGACTCTGTGTAGTCAGGACAATGTTGCCGTGCCGAGAGGAGGTGCCGGTGAGGCTGCTCAACCCAACAGACACCGATCACGACGTCCAGGACGGGACAGAGTTGGGGACAAGCAAGCCCGTTGTCAACGTAGCGCCAATCGAACAGACCCGGGAGCCGGTGCCGGTGCAACACCTGGGGCCTAGGCTGGAAGGCTTATTGGAGAGGGCGGCCAACCACCACACCGCAGAGCAGCTAGAGAAGTTTTGACAACTGTTGGGACGATACCAGCACGTTTTCAACCAGGTAAACAGCGACTAGGACGCACGGACCGAGTGCTTCCCCGCAGCGACACCGGAGACGCCCGACCTATTCGGCAACCATCTAGACGCGTTCCGCTAGCAAAACAAGCGGCAGTACGGCACGTGCTGGAGGACATGAGATCCAGGGGAGTGATTGAAGAGTCTTACAGCCCTTGGTGTTCCCCTATAGTCTTGGTGAAGAACGGCGAGCTAAGCTTCTGCGTGGACTACTGGAAGCTGAAGGCTGTCACCAGGAAGGACTGCTTTGCCGTACCCCGGATTGACGACACCTTGGACACGCTTGCTGGTGCGCAGTGGTTCTCGACTCTGGAGACAACCCGAGAGACAAGGAGAAGACCGCATTCTCGACAGGCCAAGGGCTTTGGCAGTTCACAATTATACCCTTTTGTCTCTGCAACGCACCAGCTACCTTCCAACGCCTCATGGAGTCAGCAATCAGAAGATTGACTTATGACGCCTGCCTGGTATACCTGGGCGATATCATCGACGGCAAGAAATTGGAAGACTGTCTCGACAACCTAAGCAAGATGCAACAGAGACTACAGGCAACCAAGCTGAAGCTGAACGCGACGAAGTACTAGCTCTTTCGCAAGGAAGTCAACTACTTGGACCACATAGTCTCACCAACCGGAGTGGCCACAGATACGGAGAAGACGCGGGCCGTCAGAGATTGCCCTCGTCCAAAGGATAACCTAGAACTGTGCAGTTTCCTGGGGTTGTGCAGTTATTACCGCCGCTTCATAAAGGGGTTCTCTAACATCGCCAAGCTCCTCACATGCCTGACAGAAGAACACCGTCCTTATGTGTGGACGGAGGACACCGAAGGCGCTTTCCAGCAGCCGAAGCACACACTTTTCAGTGCTCCTACTTTAGGATTCCCACAACCAGGTGGCGCCTTTATTGTGGACACCAGCGCCAGCGACCATTGCACTGGAGGCGTCCTATCCCAAGTTCAGGACGGCCATGAGCGAGTGATAGCCTACTACAGCAAGAAGCTATCCAATACAGAGAAGAACTATTGCGTCACTCGACGAGAGCTAATGGCGGTAGTGAAGACCTTGGAGCACTTCCACAAGTACCTGTACGGTCAGCCATTCCACCTAAGGACTGACCACTCCACCCTAACCTGGGTACTCAGCTTTAGAAAACTGGAGGGCCAGACAGAGCGTCGGGTCCAGAGGCTGCAGAAGTACGACTTCACCTCCGAACATCATAGAGGGAAGAGCATCGCCAACGCAGATGCCATGTCTCGAAGACCCTGCCTGGAAGAGTGCAGCCAATGCAGAAGAGTGGAGAAGGAGCGTGACGCAGCTGTCGGTATAGTCAAGGCAATACCTGTGGACGATTGGGATAGCGCAGGTCTGAGGAGGGAGCAGCTGGCTGACGCCGACTTGGGAGGACATTGCAACCAGAAGCGCTGCGTATAAGTCGTACTGGGCCCAAAGGGGGTGGGCTCTTCAAGGTATGGAAGTCACCCAATGGGAATACGCGGAGATAGCAGTTGGTACTTAGCCGGAGTAAGGTCCCGGAAGTCTTGGAGGAAAAGCACACCTATACTTCAGGAGGACACCTGGGAGCAAACCGAACGATCGACAAACTCAGAGAGCACTACTACTGTCTGAGGCTCCGAGCAGACGCTGAAAGATGGTGTTGTCAATGTCACGTTGCGCGGCGAGTCACGGCCCTCAAACTAGGAGCCGGGGTGGCATGCAGCAGTACGTCGGAGCGCCTTTCGAACGCATCGCTGTCAACATAGCTGGAGCATTCCCAGTGTCTGGCCGAGGCAACAAGTGTCTGATGGTAGCCGTGGACTACTTCACTAAGTGGCAGGAGGTGTATGCCATCCCGAACGAAGACGATTACAGACTGCCTTGTGGAGCAACTAACTGTTCTGCTATTTTGGGACTCCACAGTGATAACGGCACCAACTTTGAGTCTAACCTGACGAAGGAGGCACTGGAAACACTTGGGGTGAAAAAGACCCGCACAACACCTGTACATCCCCAGTCGGATGGCATGGTCGAAAGGTACATCAAGACCTTAGAAGAACACCTGAGGAAGGTCGTGGCCAGCCATCAGCGAGACTGGGACGTCAAGGTGCCACTGTTGTTGCTGGCCTACCGCTCGTCAACACACGACACCACTGGGTTTACGCCAGCAAGCTTAATGATCGGTCGAGAGCTCCGCCTCCCTTGTGACCTGGCTTTTGGGAGCGCGCCTGGAAGCGAAAGAACCAGAAACCGAATATGTGGAGAACCTCGAGGACCATCTCTACGACATATATGAGAAGGTTCTCAGAATATCCAGATGGCAAGCGACCGCATGAACACCCGGTACGACAGGCAAGCCAAAAGCCAAGGATTCCAGCAAGGTGATCTTGTGTAGTTGTACTGCCCTACCCGGACCAAGGGACGTTGCCCAAAGCATCAAAAACCGTGGTAAGGACCGTACCAGGTGGTAAAGAGAATTAACGTCGTGGTGTACCGCATCCAGAAGGTGTCCCGAGAAAAGAGGTTGGTACACCTGGATCGTTTGGCCCGCTACGATGGTGCTGTTCCAGACGACCAGCCTTGAGGGAGCAGTGTCGCCGAAGCACTGTTGTACCGCTAGCGCAAGCTGCAGCCGGTGCGTGGACGAGCGCTGAACACTAGTCGAGAGAGAAAGAGACAGAGATAGTCTGGAATTTCCCACTGCATTGTGATTGTTATTGAACGACCGACTGAATTCTAGAACAATGGCTGGAGGTATAAAAGCCGGCAAAGTGTTAGTTGCTAGTCAGTTGCTAGTGAGCTGTTAATTGTATGTGCAGCTGTTTTAAGTGTACCAAAAGTGATTTCTTTCGTTTATGTGTGGTGAAGCAACAAGAGACCTTGAAGAATTCATTTGTATATATTATGTCATTCTGTTGCTGTCAGGGTTGTACAAAGCGTGTTTTTACTTGTAATGAAGAGCATTTTAAATTTCTGCAAATAAGACTTAATTCTACGAACCCACAAGGTCACATTACCTTGCATGAGTAAATTGGAAAGAGATTTATGAAGCAGAAAATTTAATAAGTACGAAAATTTTAGCAATATATTACAAATAGGCTTCAATGCCTAAATGCCTTTGAAAAAAGTGAAAGTCAAGTCAGTTTTAATACGTATCCAGTATGAAAGACGGATGACAAAAAATATCAGAATCTCATGGAAGAGAGTGAAAATTTTAAATTCTGTATAGTATGCCAATATGGCAGAAATATCATTAAATTATATTGAAGATTATAATAAAATATTTTAGATTAGTATGTTAATGTGCAAAAAGGAGCTATAGTAAAATCAGAAAATAAGATTAAAACAATATGCAGTATGGTAATAGGTTACAGAAGAAAAATCAATAAACAATGGGAAAATATGACAATCAAAGAAAATAATAGAGAAATAAATGACACAAAACAAAATATGTAGCATTTTCAATAGTTATTTTATAAATACTGCAAACCTACTGAAGACAAATGGGCAAACAAATAACCAAGTAAACATGGTAGCACCAAGTCTAGTAAAGTCAATCGGAATAGAAGTATCAGAAAAAAGCAAATTACAAGAAATTGATAACCTTAAACCAAAAACATCAGTCAGTTTTGATAAAATATCAAATAAAATTACAATGGAAATAGCTAAAATAATGGAAGGTATATTTTTAAATCAATTGGAAAAATTCTGTACTAAACTGAACACATCCGAATGACAATTTGGGTTCCAAAAGAATAAATGAACAATTATGCTATAAGTAAAGTCAATAATTATATAGTTGAAGCATTAAATAAACAGGAGAAAGTAGTAGCTATCTTTCTGGACTTGTCTAAGGCTTTTGACTGTGTAAACATAGACATACTGCTGGCAAGTTAGAAAATTGTAGGGTTCAGGATTGGCACAATAATGGTTAAGTTCATACCTAAAAACAGAAAGCAATGCATTGATATAAAACCTAAAATTAGTAAAAGTATAGCTGAAAAAGTAAAATCCAATTTCCAAATTGTTCAAAAAGGTGTACTGCAAGGTTAAAAACTGGGTCTGTTTTGTTTTTTAATATACATCAACAATGAAATCTTTTTAAACCACTTGTCAAACTATAAACACAATTTAGCTCCGCTTACATTTAAAATTAGGACATGTTTCAAGGACCACGCGTCCCCATCATCAGCTGATGTTTGGTACTAGTCAAACTATAAAAACAATTTAGCTCCACTTACATTTTAAATTAGGACATGTTTCAAGGACCATACGTCCCCATCATCAGCTGATGTTTGACTAGTACCAAACATCAGCTGATGATGGGGGACACGTGGTTCTTGAAACATGTCATAATTTTAAATGTAAGTGGAGCTAAATTGTTTTTATAGTTTGACAAGTGGTTTAAAAAGATTTTATTGATTAAGCTCCACTGTTTATAAATACTTCTATTTTATAATTTTAATACATCAACATTATTTTGGATTAGTAGAAAGAGATGGACATGTAGCAATAGGATATGCAGATGATATGACAGTAATAATTAAGGGTAAGTCGACTGCTGGGGTAGAATTAAAAGCAAATTAGCAAATGAAAAAAACATTACTATAGCAATTTATGCATGATTTTTAACACTAAAAAGGCAGTCTGAATGAATTTTGAATTAAAGAAATGTAGTTTAAATAGAATACGAATGAAAATAGAGAAATAATACCAGAGATTCAGTTCACAAGCTTTCTAGGAGTCGTAATAGATAAACAGTTAAATTGGAAGCAATATACAACCCACATAAAGAAGAAGCTAAATACTGGCCTATGTATATGTTACACAACCGTCGAGAAGCTGCGAGAAGAGATGGCCAAAAGAGGAGGCCATATGGCATAGAGGCCACGCCTACGCCAATCAGCTAGCGCCTGCGGAGGCGTGACTGGGTGGAGAGAGGGGAAACCACGGGGGTGGCTGAACCTTCGTTCCCCCTCCTGCTGACGCCTGAAAGAACGCGAAGTCTCTGGTACAACGATTGCCTCCATCGAAGATAATCTTATGAAAATGCTGGCCCGCGTATAAATAGGAGTTCGGAGTGTCGAGAAAGTCAGTTTTGAGTTTGAGCTGTCTCAGTGTTTTAATGCAAGGCGAGTGACAGACGAACTGGCGAATTGCAATTGTGAGCGTTGCGTAATTGTGAGTGCTATGTAATTGTGTGTGGGACTTTTAGTGTACCAAGTGTAATTCGGCAGCAATAAAGAACATTTTGGGTTTGTGCAACTGGGCCTTTAATTTCACAAACCCACAAAGTCACAACTGGTGTCAGGAGTGAGACGTGAGCACCATGGAGGCGGCATTGGAAAAGATCTTGGAGAAAACGGAAGAAATGAAGACCGAGTTAACGACGAAGACGGAAACGGTAAACAACAACCTGGCCGCGGAACTGAAGGAAATGAGAACGGCGAACGATAGCCTGGCCGAGAAGATGACTGAATTGACCAAAGATATGAAAACAGCAAACGAGGCCCTCGCCGCAAAGTTTGAAGAGGAGTTGACCGGCGTGAGGGATGACGTCACGCAGCTGGGCAAGCGGATGGGTCAAGTGGACGAGCGCGTCGAAGACTTGGCGAGCCGCGTTAACGAGCTGGAGGGAAAGGCCGACAGCAGTGTCAAATCCCTGAACGCCATGGTGGAGGACGTCGTCGGCAGGAGGTTGGAGGACTTGAAGGCCGACGCGCCGGGACGCGACACAACATCTGCGCGCCTCAAACCTCCCAAGTACGACGGCGCGTCACTTTCGAGGTCTTTCGCCGCCAGTTTGACACGGTGGCCAGGCATAACAAGTGGTCACCGGAGGAAGAGGCCGCACAGCTAATAGCCAGTCTCCAGGGATGGGCCGCAGAAGTCCTAAACACGGCACAGACAGCGGCGGCTCCCAAGGGTATCTGGGAGGCCCTGGAGAACCGTTTCGGGAACCACTGCCTAGCCGCAGCCTACCGCAGTCAGCTGAAGATAAGATCGCAACAGCCAGGGGAGACGCTGCAGGAGTTCGCCCTGGCGATTGAACAGCTGGCTAGCAAGGCCTTAGTTGACCTCCCGACGAAGTTCGTATCCCGGGAAGCCGCCTACGCCTTTGCTGACGGGGTACGAGACACCGAGATACGTCAGCGCCTAATGCTCGGCGACTACACAACTATACATGAGATGCTGACGGCAGCATTGAGGATGGAGGCGGCCAAGGTGACGGCTACCCCGACATCAAGAACCAAGGGCCTCGCCGTGGCTCAGTGGTTAGACCGCTTGGCTCTCACCAAGACTGGAGAGGGCGGCCGACCACCTGACCGCAGAATAGCTAGAGAAAGTTCGACAACTGCTGAGACGATACCAGCGCGTCTTCAGCCAAGGTAACAGTGACTACGGCCGCACGGACAAAGTGCTTCACCGCATCGACACCGGGGACGCCCGGCCTATTCGGCAACCACCGAAACGCGATGCGCTTTCAAAACAAGGGGCGGTGCGAGACATGCTGGAAGACATGAGATCCAGGGGAGTGATTGAAGTGTCTGACGGCCCTTGGTGTTACCCTATATTCTTGGTGAAAAAGAAGAACAGCTAGCTCCTGCGTAGACTACAGGAAGTTGAACGCTGTCACCCGGAAGGACTGTTTCCCCTTACCCCGAATTGACGACACCCTGGGCACGCTAGTTGGTGCACAGTGGTTCTCGACCCTGGACCTGAAGTCGGGCTACTGGCAGGTAGCTCTAGACCCGAGAGACAAGCGGAAGACCGCATTTTCGACAAGCCAAAGGATTTGGCAGTTCACAGTTATGCCCTTTGGCCTCTGCAACGCACCAGCTACCTTCCAACGCCTCATGGAGTCGGTAATGAGAGGATTGACTTATGACGCCTGCCTGCTATACCTGGACGACATCATCGTCGGCAAGACTTTCGAAGACCATCTTGAGAATCTGAGCAAGGTGCTACATAGACTGCAGGCGACCAACTTGAAGCTGAACGCGAAGAACTGTGAGCTCTTCCGCAAGGAAGTCAACTACTTGGGCCCGGAGAAGACACAGGCCGTGAGAGACTGTCCTCACCCAAAGGATAAGCGAGAGTTACGCAGTTTCCTGGGGCTGTGCAGTTATTACCGCCGTTTCATAAAGGGGTTCTGTAACATCGCCGAGCCCCTCACTCGCCTGACAGAGGAACGCGGACCTTATGTGTGGACGGATAACGCCGAAGAAGCTTTCCAGTAGCTGAAGAAGACACTGTGCAGTGCTGCTATTCTGGGATTCCCACAAGCAGGCGGCGCTTTCATTATAGACACCGACGCCAGCGACCAATTTATTGGAGACATCCTATCCCAAGTCCAGGACGGCCACGAGCGGGTGATAGCATACTACAGCAAGACGCTATCCAAGGCAGAGAAGAACTACTGCATCACCCGACGAGAGTTACTGGTGGTAGTAAAGACCTTGAGGACTTCCACAAATACCTGTATGTTCAGCCATTCCACCCTGAGGACTGATCTCTCTGCCCTAACCTGACAACTTAGTTTTAGGAACCTGGAAGGCCAGACAGCGCGTTGGGTTCACAGGCTGCAGGAGTACGACTTCACCTCTGAACATCGTAGAGGGAAGAGTCACGGCAACGCAGACGCCATGTCCCGAAGACCCTGCCAGAGGAGTGCGGCCAATGCACAAGAATGGAAGAGAAGAAGCGTGCCGCAGCAGTCCGAGTAGTCACGGCAGTGCCTGCGGACGGCTGGGATAGCGCAGGCCCGAGGAGGGAGAAGCTGCCGGACGCCGACTTGGGCCACTCTTGAGGGAAGTGGAGGCAGGGACAAGACCAACCTGGGAGGACATCGCACCGAGGAGCGCCACCTACAAGTTGTACTGGGCCCAATGAGACTCGTTGAAGATCAGAGAGGGCGTGCTTTTCCGGGTATGGGAATCAACCAATGGGAAGACGCAGAGAGAACAGTTGGTACTTCCAGGAGTAAGGTCCCAGAAGTCTTGGAAGAAGTGCACGCCGGTACTTCAGGAGGACACCTGGGAGCGAACCGAACGATTGATAAACTACGGCAGCGCTACTATTGGCTGAGGCTCCGAGCAGACGGTGAGAGATGGTGCCGTCTATGTCACGTGTGCGCAGCAAGTCGCGGCCCTCAGACTAGGACCCGGGGTCGCATGCAGAGTACAACGTCGGAGCGCCATTCGAAAGGATCGCCGTCGACATAGCTGGACCATTCCCAGTGTCCGACTGAGGCAACAAGTACCTGATGGTGGTCGTGGACTACTTCACCAAGTGGCCGGAGGTGTATGCCATTCCGAACCAGGAGGCTAAGACCAACACAGACTGCCTCGTGGATCAAGTGTTTTGCCGATTTGGGTTGGCGTTAGAGCTCCACAGCGACCAGGGCACCAATTTTGAATCCAACCTGATGAAGGAGGCACTAGAAAGACTTGGGGTGAACAAGACCTGCACGACACCCCTATTTCCACAGTAGGACGGAATTGTGGAGAGATACTTCAAGACCTTGGAAGAGCACCTGAGGAAGGTTGTGGCCAGCCATCAGCGAGAATGGGACATCAAGGTGCCACTGTTCCTGCTGGCCTACCGCTCGTCAACACACGACACCACAGGGATGACGCCAGCCAGCTTAATGTTCGGCAGAGAGTTACGCTTCCCTTGTGACCTGGCTTTTGGGAGCCCTCCGGAAGCGAAACAGCCAGCTACTGAGTATGTGGAGAACCTGGTGGACCACTTCCACGACATGTACAAGATGGCTCGCCAGAACATCCAGAAGGCGACTGACCACATGAAGACCCGATACGACAAGCAGGCCAACAGCCAAGGGTTCCAGCCAGGTGACCTGGTCTGGTTGTACCACCCTACCAAACCAAGGGACGCTGTCCTAATCTTCAGTAGCCATGGCAAGGACCGTACCGGCTGGTGAAGAGGATTAAATACGTGGCCTACTGCATCCAGAAGGTGCCCCGAGGAAAGATGTTGGTGGTACATCTGGATCGTCTGGCCTGCTACAATGGTGCTGTTCAGGACGACCAGCCTTGAGGATGGAGCAGTGTTACCCAATCGTCGAGAAGCTGCGAGAAGAGATGGGCAATAGAGGAGGCCATATGGCATAGAGGCGACGCCTACACCAATCAGCTAGCTCCTGCAGAGGCGTGACAGGGTGGAGAGAGGAGAAACCATGGGGGTTGCTGAATCTTCGTTCCCCCCTCCTCCTGCCGCCTGAAAGAATGCGAAGTCTCTGGTACAACTATTGCCTCCATCGAAGAGAATCTTATAGAAATGCTGGCCCGCGTATAAATAGGAGTGCGGAGTGTCGAGAAAGTCAGTTTTGAGTCTTTGAGCTGTTTCAGTGTTTTACGGCAAGGCGAGTGACAGGCGAACTGGTGAATTGCAATTGTGAGTGCTATGTAATTGTGTGTGGGACTTGTAAGTGTACCAAGTGTAATTCTGCGGAAATAAAGAACATTTTGAGTTTGTGCAACTGGGCTTTTAATTTCACGAACCCACAAAGTCACACTATGTATAATGAGACAGGTGAGAAAAAAACATGGATGACAAAACACTAATACAGATGCCTTATGCTGTAGTTTACTCACACTTAAAATATGGAATAGTATTATGGGGAAATATAGGAGACATGCATGCAGATCAATATTTAAAAAAATTGGTATATTGACTCTCCCATGTATCATCTATGAGACATTAAAATATATCTTACAAGAAAATTATCCCAAAAATGACTGTATTCACACATATAGTGTAAGAAATAATGACAATGATAACAAAAAATTACTTAGGGGTACTTTAAGCAGATGCTGTATAAAAAAACAGGGGAAAACAAATATAATGAGCTACCGGAACAAATTAAATTGATAAAAATTGCAGATCAAAAGATGAAAAGACATAAGGAGAAACTTAGAAAATGCCTTTTATACCCTATAGAAATTCAAACATGGAACCTAAGTGAACTGTAAACAAGTTGTATTTGTAAATATTGTATATGTATAATATTAATAAGTAATTATTGTATTGATGAATCCACAACATGTACAGTTTTCAGGGATGAAATAAATTGAATTTGAATTTGGCACTTAATATTTCTTCTAAGCAAGATAAAATGGCTGAGTTACAGATTTTAGTTTTCAGAATCCAGAATGAGGGTTATGATAACATTGTACTAATATTGTACTCCCTGCATCTCGAATTATGGTATAGATATCCCTCAATTATGAAGTTCCAAAATATGTTATAGATTTCACATTTTCAATGTATGACTAATTTATTACATTCCAAAAAATTACATATCATATTTTACAATATTCAGACATTTACAGTATAACTGAAGAGTGGACAGGAAGTCGTATCAGTGCCAACACTAAAAAATTAAGCACAAACACATATGTATTTTGTGAACAAACTGTGGCTTAACTTCTGCCTACAGTCTATGATTTATATCTATCTGTTAAATACACTCATTTATTAAACACTAAACAAAATAATGCTCCATACTCCTACATTCTTTTTGGGCATTTGTAACCTTTACCCTGTCCACTCTTACACCTTTTAAGTCACCAGCATCACATGGCTAAGGCTGTAGAGACTCTCATTTACATTGAACAAATTCAGGTAATGATGCTGAATGTTTTTGTTTATGTTCTACCAAATGTGGAAGCTGGTACGCATTGCTTCCTTAAGTCATCATGCAGCATTTCACATATTGCTGCAAAGAGAAGAAAGCATAATTCAGTTTGTCTCTGGGAAGGCTGTTGAGTGCTTTAACAATGCAATCAATTAATTCTTGTGGTGATCTTGGACTTTTCTGATGCTGAAAAGATTAGATTGCATTCAAACAATCAAGGTCCAAAACATTTAAATCGGGGCTGTTGCATGGCTGCTGCTTGAACACAATATTTTATCCATTTTTTCTTGCTGCTGCAAGGATTTCAGGATCTTGGTCAGAACAATGTGATTTTGCATTGTCCTGCTGAATTGTGATCACTGTCTTCTTCCAACATGCAGGAAACTTGTTGGATAGCTAGAATGACATTTTGGATAAGCATATCTAGAATGTCATTTTGTCACTGATGTCTTTAAGGCTGATGATGGAAGTTCAATGTGGTTGGTTTTAAGTGTTTCTTTTTGACTCGATGACATCAATAAATGGCCAAATGCCTATTCGCCCATTATACCATTGCTGTTTGTATGAATCTTACCTAGGTCTTATAATTGCTGTCATAAATATGATCTTGGGCATGAATTGTTTTGATGATGTGGAGGCTCCTCGTGAAGCATGAGATAATATTTATGCTCCACTTTTGAGAAATCAAACCATTTCTCATCAATATGCACGTAATCGTACATACCTGAATTTACCATTATTCTGCTGCATGGACAAACAGAATTGCAAACGTTCATGTATGTTTTTGTCCATTAGAAGAGGCTTCAGTGTGGATGAAACACATTTGATTGTTTTGCCTTCCTTGAAATATCAAAAGAGGGTAGTTTTAGATACTTCAATAGCACATTCCAAAGCCAAATTTTTTCATGTTAGTGTAAAGGAGTGTAATTTATTTTGTTCAATTGCATAAAATAATCATTGTATCTGCGACCACAATTTCCTTTCTTTCCAGGATTAATATTAGCACATAACCTGATGCGAACATACTGTCCCTTAGCTTGGTATCAAATATGGGAAACAGTCAATGGTGTTACTTGAAACTGATATGAAGCTCTCTTAATAATGACCATCCACAAAGTTCCACTTTCTTGAATTGCACTAGAAACTGCAGAATAGCATTACTCACCAGTCAATTGTTTATTTGTGGTTCTTGTGACAATTTGAACTGATTCTCGCTCATATTATGCTAGGTAAATAGGGTATATGCTTTCAAAATGTCTGCAATACAAGCACCAACGAGAACAATGTAAACTTCCAGATATTCAAGACGCTCTCAGGAATCCATCACATAGTACAGCACTATTTAAATTTCTAAAGTTAATTAATTTATACAATGAAATATAATATATATTTTTGTAACTAAATGTTAAACTTGTTATATTTATACTATATAAATCATTACCAACATGTCGCAATTTGACTGTATTTCAGTTAAAGCAACATTAAATAAACTTAAAAAAAAGGGATATAATTCTGTTCACTACAACTAGTTGTGACTGAAAGCATCCACACAGTGAAAGCCTGTTACCAAACTGCAGATCAGGCATGTACAGAACAGGTAATAGTTGCGCTTGTGCCATAATCCAACACTTTGAACTTTTATCTATACCATAATTTGATATGGAGGAAGTGCTTATTCAAGATGTGCGTTAATTTATTATACATAATATTTTCAATGATCTTAGAGAATGTAAGCAGACAGAAGGTATTTAATTTCCTATCCATGCTCTTTCCACTTTATTAAAAACTGACTTTAATTTTTCCTATTTTAACCCTTGCTTTAAGTCTGGGGTGTTGTTAGACCCCAAGGTTATTTTAACTACAAAGAAATAACTTTAATCTGAACTTAGGCTTCTCATCATCTAGGTATGCTTATTATGGAGTTCTTACTATAATTGGATGAAAGATTTACAATTATATCACTGTACAATCATTTGAAATTTTGCAATGATTTTCTTTGCCAAAGCCACATTTTCTTACACAGTTCTTTATCGAGCTTCATCCCAAGTCATTGTTATTTGTTACATTCCATTCCATTATGTCTCATTTTCTTATTTTAGATACCATAAAATTTCTTGAAATATCTCTAAGAAAATACTGCGCGTAGGTGATAGGCACACAGGGGTTCCAGAATATGACTGCTATATTCGGCATGGAGTGGGCATAATAAATTTTTTCCCCTTTATCTTCAATTAAGTTAAAATTAACAATCCTGTCATCTGCCAAATGCAATGTTTCCTTAAATTCCCATGGGTGTTCAGAGGTTGCTGAGGATTAGATAGAAGGAAAATACAGCAGTTATTTCAAATAAACAGATTTACTTCCAACTGCAGGACTAGGATACACATATGAAACAAAGATTAACCAAACCCTAAACAATATAAAAACACTTATAACTACATAAGACAATAAAAACGACAATTTCAAAAACAGATTGTTTTCATTTTTTGATGATGAAAACAATCTGTTTTTGAAATCGATATCCATTAGAAAGAAGGATTAACACCATTTTTTAAGATAAGTGATGTGTTTTGTTACAAATATTTATATTTGTGTAAGGTTTTACTGTAACATGCTAACATACATATTTCTTGGAAATAATCATTTCATCCACACTTAGCCATGTGGAAGGCTTGGATGAGTAGAGACTACTCATCCAAACATATTTGTACTGATAATATCCTTTAACACTGGAAATGTGTAAGACATCTGGAAAGGCAGAAGCACAATAGAAGACTAAAATCATAATTGGGAAAATAGCTACAGTTCTTCAGTCATGCTGATGTTCTAATTATAAATATGGCACATTCTTACCTGCAGACACAAACACAAACTTATAGTTTTACAAGCATTCAAGGCCATCTGAACAATTAAGGGACATACCATATCCAAGTCAGATAAATCTGGCTGTACTGCATATACACTGTAAGAGCTGCTGGAAGACAGAAGACGCTCACGTTTACATCCCACTTTGAATAATCTTCTTAGGCTTGGACGCAGTTGAGGTGATGAAGGATCATATAGTGCTGCTAATCTCTAAAAAATAGAAACCATAAAGACAAATAAGTTAATTTGGATCTTAACTATTAAATTAATGAAAGATTCATAGCTGGCAAAGATTAAGTGTGTATCAGCTGATCCAAAAGAAGCAGATAGTGATATCACTATGTAAGGTATGTGCTGAGATAGGATAGCAGGCCTAATGAGAAAATGTTACATTTACTGTATCTAATAATCACAAAACCATAAACTTAAGATAACCTATTGTTATAAATAATATAGAAATATGCACATAAATAGCATCAGATATCCTTAGAACACTTTACAGCTTGCACTAACATATTTTACATATCTAAAAGAATCAATATTATAACTAGACCTCAGATTTTAGATTATATGCTTATTTTTTCTGAAGAACTAATTAAAACCCAATCATATATTATTATTAAAATTAGGCAATTGAGTCAACCTTGTATGCACTATTCTCCACTTATTGAGTTTTTTATGAAGACTAGTTTCTGGGAACTTCTTTCCTATCCTCAGTTCTGCGTTCGACTGATGGTGCAACTGGTGCCTACCTCTGGCTTGGTGTTATGCTGTCATCTGATAATAATCTGTCATCCATGACAGGGATTTCAAAATTCATTAGAGATCCTGTTTCTTAGTAATGAATATATTTTCCCAAATCTGCAGTTCTAGAGATTTCTTTGCCTGTTTGCTAAATTCTATTTCTTGTGATGTTGTGATTCTCAGACCAGAAGTGATGTGCTATGGCAGACTTGTCCATGTATTTGAATTTAATATTTCTGAGGTGTTCTTTCATTCTTGATTCTAGATTTCTTTTTGTCTTCACAATGTATATCTTGTCATAGTCCTGACAGCTCATTTGATAAATGCCTGATAATTGAGTTTTTGGTGTGATATTTTTCGGAGGAAGATTGCATATAGATGTGATGAGCTAAATGGGTTATGTTTAATGTAATTGTCAATATATTCCACACCAAAAACAAATAACATGCATTTACCAAATGAGCTGCCAGGAATGCGACCAGATATACATTGGGAAGACAAAAAGAAATCTAGAAACAAGAATGAAGGAATACTTCAGAAATATTAAATTCAAACACATCGACAAGTCTGCCATAGCACATCACTTTTGGTCTGAGAATCAGAACATTAAACAAGAAATAGAATTGATCAAACAGGCAAAGAAACCTTTGGAACTGCAGATTTGGGGAAAACATATTCATTACTAAGAAACAGAAACTCCTGATGAATTTTGAAATCCCTTCGTGGATGGCATCAGATTATCAGATGACAGTAAAACACCAAGCTGAAGGCAGGCAATGGTTGCACCATCAGTCGACTACAGAACTGAGGATAGGGAAGAAGTTCCCAGAAACTAGCCTTCATAAAAAACTTATAAGTGTAAAATAATGTATACAAAGTTGACTCATTTGCGTAATTTTAATAACAATGGCATTCCACTATTTGAAATACTTCTTTTTATTCTATACCAATAGTACAAAAGAAATGCATACGAACCATGTACAACCTTCGTTCTCAACAAACATGTCGGGATACATTTAAATCACAAAACATCCTAACAGTAGTATCACTCTATGTATTCAAAACCATTATACTTGTAAAAGACCGAAAGCAACATAACATCCTCAATAAAGATTGCCATACATATGATACGAGGAGAGCAACTGATTACCATAGGGTGAGCACGAATAAAACTCAAACTAATAAAGATCCATTTAAAATAGGAGCCATATTGTATAATAAATTGCCATCTGTAATTAAGAATACTTCTGACTCAAAATTTAAACTGGTCTTAAAATCATACCTAATTCAAAAATGTTTGTATAGTATAAATGAACTGTAATATATATGTATGTAGTATAAATGAGTTGTATACCTATGTATACAATAAGGTTTGTACGTAATTTAGGCATTTTGATCTTTTTAAATAACTTATACTTTTGTAAACAACTCTATATTTTGTAAATAACTTATGTATTTTGATCATTTTGTATTTTGACTGTATAGAGATAATTGACAGTGTCAGATGCTCTTGTAAGAGTCTATTGGCCGCAATAAATTATTATTATTATATGTTCATCTGTCATGTAAAATTACAGTTTCTATTTAAGTTTTATTGTACCTGAAAGTGCCTATTTTACTGTAGTGTGCCTAATTATAACAAATATAAATTATAAATACATGATAAATTGTCATTTTAGCTTTGATTCAGAGTTTGAAATACTGCATATCACTAAATAAGAAATAACTAAACACAGACTTTGAGAACAAGCCAATGGTTTTCACTGTAAATGTACATTTAAAACTGCCTTACTAAGAGCTGGGAGTTGAGCCAAGAACTTTCTGTCCATGAGGAACTGCAGTGTTATTGCACACAATGGGGTAATTTAAAACAGGGTTTCCTCCTGGAAGTGAGGAAAAATGATCTAAGTGATATGGCAATCGCAAAGCTGATGGGAGAAGTTGCAAGAAATAATGGCTTCACAATGAAGCTTAAACAAGATTGGAGGAAGTGGAATAACATTGAGATTAAAACTAAAGAGCTGGAGAAGATAAAAATGAAGATGGAAAAAATGGAGAGTAAGGAAGGCTTAATGAGAAGATACAACCTGATAATTTTTGAGGTAGAAGAGCGAAAAGGAATTGGAGCATTCCAGGAGTTACAGGAGTTGCTAACAAAGAAACTAGGGATGAATATGAGAGGCTTTTAACTATGGGACACATCTAGAATTGGACCGACGTTAAATATCTGGGAGTTATACTCAACAAGAGACTAACATTTGCACAACACATAAAGAGCGTCACATGAAAAGCCAACTACCAGATACACTGGATATATCCATTACTGAAGAGAAACACAGAAATTAGCACCAAATTAGGCCTAACACTATATAAAACACTAATCTGACCAATCATTACGTACACGGCTCCGGTCTGGGGTCACTGTGCAAAATCTTACATAAAACAACTGCAGGTGATTCAAAACAAAATACTCAGGATAATCACCAAAGTACTGGGGACTGCACCTGATGATATACTGCATCACAGCATGCATACCATTGAAGAATTCATCATATGGCTTGCATTTAACATGTATAAAAGATGCAAGAATCGTTTTAATCCCCTTATATTGAACCAGGAACAATATGAAGCCAATATTGGCAAACATAAAAGGTCCCTGTCGCTTTTCAACAGGATGATACCCATCAATAATCACAAAGATGCCGCATCAATAATCACACAGATGCCGAAGATGTAAATGAGTATCTGACCAGACTAACGCAACCCGCCAATTAGGTCAAACCTAAAAGCAAACACTAAGTCACGCCACTGTCCCTCAGCATCCCTCCAAGTCCTTGTGCTACCAAGCCAAGGTGGACCTGGGGGTAGAGGGGGCCCCCCCACAAGTGTCACAGGCTCGCACCTGCACCTTTAGGCAGGCCACCTGCTATGTGTGCACTGATGGCGAGCAGACCATAATGTAAACTGGAAGTTAGACCTAGATACTATTACAATAGTGATGGCGCCCCATGGCCGATTATAAAGTAATTATGATACCTGCATGATACAATTACACATTATGTACAGTAGTATAGGCACAACTTGACCCACCTGTACTCCGGAACAAAGAGACATAAATTAGACTTATAGGAATGCAACTGCTATGTGCAGAGCTTTTATGAATTGTTTTTAGATTACCTCTTGAATGTGCGACTCATCGCCTAAGAACACACACTAAGGAATGGTAGGTGTCAGGGTCCTGTGATCATAACGTCTCCCTTCCCCAATACACCACAGCAGTTTGCCGCACTGAATTATCCGACTACAAGAATCTGGGTGCTATATGCAGGATTAGCAATCATCGCTGGGGCTGCTGCTCTAGGTAGTGGAGGATTTTTTAGTAGGTATTCCGAATTGGTGCACCTCACACTGATGCGGCAACTCCTGTATCACCAGCCCCATGGGCTGGTGTGGGTAAACACCATTTTTTCCTTCCATCATAAAAGAAAAATAGAATTGGAAAATTGCAAGGCAAAAGAAATATATTGGTGAGATTTAGCAGTGTGGAATTGGTAACAGAAGTAATAAAACAAGCAAAAAAGCTAAGAGAAACATCTATCCATATCAATAAGGATTTATTTTATGAGCAAAGAGAACAAAGGAGGAGGCTAATTGAATAAAGGAGTAAGGTGAGGAAATAAGGATTTAATGCATTTATACAAAATGGCAAACTGTGGATTGATGGGCGAGTTGCTGAGCAGAGAAGCAGCATAAGGAACATCCTAGATGCAGAGCATATGAGTGTTGACACAGCAGACTGAAATAAGCTGACTTTAATGATAATAATAATAATGATGATGATGATGATGATGATGATAATATTATTATTATTATTATTATTATTATTATTATTATTATTATTATTATTATTATTATTATTATTATTATTAACAACAGTAATAACAATAACAATAATAACAATAACAATAATAACAACAATAATAATAATAGCAATAACAATAATAATAATAATAATAATAATAATAATAATAATAATAATAATAATAATAATAATAATAATAATAATAATAACGACAACAACAACAACAACAACAATAATAATAATAATAATAATAATAATAATAATAATAATAATAATAATAATAATAATAATAATAATAATAATAATAATAATAATAATAATCATAAACTTTATTCATCACAAACATTTACAAAGTGAGCATTAGCTCTGTAAATAGGTGACACGTCAATGAAATATATTATAACAAATATTATTTACATTTATACAGGTGTTTACAACTAATAATGTACAATATTTAGGCAAAATGCCTTTACAAAGTGGAGAGAGTACAATTAATGTTTATAAACTATCCTCTAGATATTCCCTTACTGAGTAATATGCCCTTTTTACCAGCATGTCTTTGACGGCTTTATTAAATGTTTTTATATATTTTGTCTGCCTTATTTTAGTGGGTAATTTATTATTAGTTTAATATTGAGTGTGAATGTGCAGAAAATCTGGAGTAAATCCAATGTGCACTGACAGAGGGAAAGTGATGTACAGTACAAATGGAAGAGAAAAGGAGGAAATCTAGAAATGGCGGTTGGTGGAGTCAAGAAAATAAGGAAAAATTAAATTCATTATGAGTACAAAGTGAAACAAGTGTGGGGATACAAGGGATTAGAAAAGGGGGTGAGAATTAGGCAGGAGATAGAGATTTAAGGGCATATCAGCAAAGCAAAAATATGGCTGTAATGGATAAGTTGCAGAAAGGAAAGAATAGAATTGGTCCGAGAGAGGTAGAGGAAAAGCTATGAGCAAATGAGATATGGCTGTACAAATTGCTGTAACGGAAGAGATCAGAATGGAGTTGTGAGAAGCCGAGGAGAGGATTTGAGAAAGTGTGACAAAGTGATAGCTAATTGAAAGAAGGATTGAAAAAAGCAGCTGGAGAAGTTAATTAATTTGTAATAAGAAAAGGGAATGCAAAAAATGGGGTGATGTGCAAGCGAGAAATATTGAAAAGTGAGGTTAAGTGAGTACAGAACGAGGGAAACAATACTAATACTCAGTTGAAACAAGTGATAATAATTTACAGGAACAGACAAAAATTTGGCAAATAGGAAAAGGTAGCACAGGATAGAAAAGTAAATGGAAAGGATTGACTATTAAGAGAGGCAAACACATATAAAGTATGCAATTGTACTGAAGGGCCACCCTGTTAGCAAAGGGGCCAGGGTCCAGCTAAGGGATAACCCAAGATGTATTTGTTTTAGTACTTAATAAATCATCATCATCATCATCATCATCATCATCATCATCATAGCCCGCCTCGGTAGTGTGGAGGTAGCATGTCTGCCTCACGTTCAAGAGGTCCCAAGTTTGAATATCGGTCAGGGTGCCTTACCCGGATAAGGTTTTTTCCGGAGTTTTTCCTTATCCTGAAAGACGAATGTCAGGTAACTCTAAGCTCTATGGACCCTGGGCTCATTGGAGCATAATTTCACATATTTCATTCATCGCCCGATATAACTTAACGTTGGGAGGACGTAAATTAAAAAAAAAAAAAAAATCATCATCATCATTGCCCGCCTCGGTAGCGTAGATGGTAGCGTGTCTGCCTCACGCTCCAGAGGCCCCGAGTTCGAATCTCGGTCAGAGTGAGTTACCTGGATAAGGTTTTCCGGGGTTTTCCCTTATCCTGAAAGACGAATGTTGGGTACCTCTTCAGTTCCATGGACCCCGAGCTCATTTGACCATTATTACACCCGATATGACTTAATGTTGGAGGACGTAAATTACACCAAAAAAAATCATCATCACCATCATCATCATCATCATCATCAAGGGGAACAGCTGACGCTGTGATGGAAGTTAAAATCTTTCATCGATAAATGCTTAAAGTCAAAACAATGTGTAATAGTCGTGATGTCAAAGGTGCTTTTGATTCAGCTTGGTGGCCTAGCATACTCAAGAATCTAAGACAGCTTAGATGCCCTAAGGATTTATATAATTTAGCAGTAAATTCTTCAGCAACAGAAGAGCAGTATTTTCAGTGAACAACTATACAGCAGAAAGAGAAGTCCAGAAAGGCTGCCCAAAAGGATCATGCTGTGGTTCAGGTTCCTGAAACATAATGTACAATTTGATGCTGAATTTAGAATATAATCACCGAACAAGAGTGATCGCCTTCACAGACAACCTAATAGTAATGACCAGAGGAGCATATAAATCAGAAGCAGAGAACGTTGCAAATCACCATCTTAGAAAAATCCAAAAATGGGCTGATGATAACATAATTCAATTTAACCAAAAGAAATCTAAGGTTCTATTTATCACAAGAGGCAGAAATGTAGATAGGGATGTCAACATATTTTTGAATCATCATAAACTTAACCAAACCAAAGAAATCAAATACCTCGGAATATATTTAGATAGCAAATTTAACTTCATCGCACACATTGAATATACTGCAGATAAAACCATCTTGTTGGTTCATATGTTAGCAAGAACAGCAAAGCTACAGTGGGGGCTAGGTCACAGAGCAATTAAGATGATCTATGAAGGAGCTATAGTCCTTATCCCGACATACAGAGCTCCTGTGTGGAGAGATGATACAGAAGAAAAAAAACATTGCAAAATATAAAAGAATTTAGAGATTAATTAACATAAAAATGAGAAAGCATATAGAACTCTCTCGAATGATGCATCGTGCATACTAACTGGAGTACGTCCCATAGAAATAACTATAGAGGAAAAATTTCAAATATATCTGGCAACAAAAACTCACATAGCAGATTTCGACACCCCATTAGAAGTAAAACACTGGCAACATCCTGCCGAAGTGGCAACAATCAGGAGGTGAACAAAAATACCATATACAGAATGGAAGCGTACACAGATGGAAGTAAAATGGGGAAGAACATTGGCGCAGCAGGAATTATATTTGAAAACGGAATTATGACACACCGGTTAAAATTCAAATTGCATGTCCACTGCACTAATAATCAAGCTGAACAACTTGCTATTTTAAAAGTACTAGATCAATTAGAAGAAATTCATTATGTCAGTTCAATAGAAACAGAACCGTTGCAATATACACTGACAGCAGAATTACTATAGATCTATGGAGAAACAAATGGAAAAGAAATCCACTAATAGAATCTATCAAAGACAAACTTTTTGCACTAAACCATTCAAATTGGATCATCCACTTCGGCTGGATTACAGGCCACTCCAGATTAGAAGGGAATGAACTAGCAGATAGGCTTGCAAAACGTGCTGCTACCGAAGATAGTGAAATAGTGTACGAGAAAATACCGAAAGACATAATAGTAACAAGAGCAAAGAAAAATGGACTCAACAGGTGGCAACAAGTCTGGACGAACACAACAAAAGGTGCAGTGACTAAAGCATTCTTCCCGTTAGTGAAAAACAGATTGTGTCAAAAGATTCCAATATCCCCAGAACTCACTACAATGTTAACTGGCCATGGAAAACTAAATGGGTACCTCTAGCGATTTAGAATAATAAATAGGTAAGTAAATTTTTTAAATTTATAATCATCTTAAATTCTTTTAAGAGTAGAAATATCATTAATACTTTTTTGATATTTAAATTTTTCAATTTTCTTTTGTATAAAATCTTTATTAAAACCATTAATTAAAGCAGTATTAATAATATGTTTATATTCTTTATTAAATTCTTCTTTATTCAGGGGTATATTTATTAATCTACAAATCAAACTATTAAAAACAGCAAATTTATGTGGAAAAGGGTTAAAACTTTTACTTTTATGTAATTATCAATATGAGTAGATTTCCTGTAAATACCAAAATCTAATCTGTTATTATTTCTTATTATTTTCAAATCTAGAAAAGGAAGAAATCCATTAATTTCAGTTTCTAATGTGAATTTTATAGCTTTATCTTGTAAATTTAGTAATTTTAAAGCATCATTAATTTGTTTTTCAGCAACAATAGCAAAAATATCATCAACATATCTATACCATGTTTTAAAAATTAAAGGAAAGGCTTTAGTGACTTGAATATCGAAAAAACTCATAAAAAGATCAGCAAGAAAAGGTGAAAGAGGATGACGCATTGCTAAGCCAGAAGTTTGTTGAAAAAAATTTACCATTAAAAGTTAAAAAATTTTGATCCAAACAAAAATCAGTAAATAGAGATTTAACTGTATTGGAACACCACAGTGAAGCAAAATAATTATTCATTTATGGATGAGTTGTATTTATTACACATCTGCTTCACTTACGTACCTATTTTGAGGACATGTTTCGCAAATCATCGTTTGCATCTTCACTCGCATAAGAGCCGAAGATGCAAACGATGATTTGCGAAACAGGTCCTCAAAATAGGTACGTAAGTGAAGCAGATGTGTAATAAATATGACTCATCTAAATAAATTAAAAGTTTTTCTCTAGAAATACTAGGAAATAAGGCATTTACATCAAAAGAAATAAGTGTATCAGTTTTAGATAATACAACACTATCAATCTTTTTTATTAGTTCAAAAGAGTTTTTAATACTTCAACTTTCAAATTTATCAAAATTACTAAATTTTTTGTGTAACCATTTTGCTAAATTGTAAGTTGGTGAGTTTATACAATTAATAATAGGTTTCATTTTATTACCAGGCTTATGAATTAAAAAATCTGGTATTTATCAATTTAATTGCTTAGATTGTGATCAGGTTTATATTGGAAAGATGAAACGTAGTTTGGAAACCAGAAAGAAAGAACATTTTCGTAACATTAGATATAAACAATATTGATAAATCGGCCGTGGCAGATCATTTTTGGTCATTTAACCATGAAATAAATCCCAAAGTTAAATTATTAAAACAGTTAAATATTCCCATAGATTTAATAGTTTGGGAAAAAATATTTATTTTCAAAAATAAAAATCGCGTAATGAATTTTGACATACCGGCAATTGATTCTGTTTTTAGGTTTGTTTCGTCTTTAGATGTTGGTAATACGTAAATACGTAAATACATGGTATCCTTGACAACGAATTGTGTTTGACTGAAGATGTGGGCAAATGTCCACAAAATTAATTTCAATTAGAGAAGATAGAAGTATTGTCATCAACTTCTTAAGATAAGTGGAAAATAATCACTAAATATTTTATTTGTATAATCTGCAATTACTTTTCCCGAATGGTACTGATGTTTCTAAAGTTCTTTTGTGTAGCAAGGCTGCTTCTTCTCAAAGCCTTTTGTCCAAATTTAATTCACATTATTTGCTTAGCCCATGCATTGCAAAGAGTGGTTGAAACCATCCAAAATGAATTTCCTAAAGTTAATAGCCCTGTTTCAGACATAAAATGGTCTTCTGTAAATCCTCTTCAAGAGTAGCATTGTTTTGAAATTTCTCCTGTTCCCCTTTCTTCAGAACCTATGATTACTCGCTGGGGGACCTGTATTGATGCTGTGTATTATGCTGAACATTTGGAAGAAATGGTCTGTGTTATAAGTGGACTGCCAGATGGTGATGTAATATGTGTGCAAGTTGTAAAATAACTATGCGTGATTGGAGGAATTTAGTAACAGTGATGTCAAAATTAAATAAATAAAAACTATTTGTAGTCGGCTTATTAACACTTCATCACTTACATTTTAATATTATCCAGGGACTAGTTTCAGAAGCCATTGTTTCCATTCTCAACCTCTCTCCAGCTGCATTCTGTTAATCTCTTCTCTCTGGAGGTAGAACTATAAACTTCTTTGTCAAAGTATCTACTACTGGGATTTCAAAGTTCATTACTCAGTCCTTATTTTTTCCATATGAATATGTTCTCCCAAGTTGTCAGTTTATTTTGGTTTATCACACCTTTTAGTAACTTCGAATTTGGACCAATGCCATGATTTTTGTTCCAAAAATGAAATGCTATTGCTGACTTATTTTCTTGTTTCATTTTGATGTTTCTCAAGTGCTCTTTAACTCTGGTTTTTAGATTTCTTTTAGTTTGACCTTTGTAGCCTTTTTCATAATTCTTACAACTTATTTGATATATTCCGGATCTGTTAATTGATAGGATTTCATCTTTCGTTTTTGTAAGTGATGAAGTGTCAATAAACTGACTGCAAATAGTTTTTTTTCAATGTAAAATAACTGTTGCAGGATGGCACACTAAAGGAAAATATTATTTACATACAGTCCAATTTTTCTTTCTTATCTTGCATTACAAAACTGAAACTACGGGAAAGTTCCTTCCAGAGAAAATTGGCATATTTAAAGAAATAGAAACCAAAGTAAATAAAACAGTGGGGAGAGTTGGAGGGACAAGTGGAGTGCACAGATGAAAAAGAATGCTGGGTCTTCTAATTTGGAAAATTCTTGCAATGTGCTGAATAATGAAGATGTAGGTCTACCAATACAAATAAGAAAATGTGGCTAAATTTAAATATGCCCCAATTACTTCAGTGTTAGTTGAAAGGTCTTTCTCAGTATATAAAACGATTCTGTCGCATAAAAGATGCAATTTAACACTGCAACATTTTAAAACAGTAAGAGATTTTGTCACATTGGTGAACACAAAATTGTTTTGGAGGAGAGAAGTCGAGAACTATCGGGGCTGACGTCACAAAAACGTCCTCCGGCTAGTGCGTAACTGTGTTGTTGCTGTGTAAAAACCATTTGATGCTATTCCAGAATACAAGACGAGAACATTAGGCTTCTGGGACAATCTACCAGCAGGTTTATACCTAGTCTAGCCATAAATACTGTTACAACTTGAAAAGTGAAAAACGCAAATACCATACAAAATATTTTAACTGGCTTTTAGTATATTGTACCTATAGGCATTCATTATACACAGCACTAATCACTTCTTGAAATGGCCACCTATTGCATAGATACAGGCTCTGAGTTTTTGTGGCCATTCGTCTATGGCGGAACGGATGACATCCAGAGGGAAATCTGCCACTGCTGACAACACGGAACATTTTAAACTTCCAATGGTGGAATGTCTCTTCTTGCAGGCAATGCTCTCAAGCAGTGACCACAGTCGGTAGTCCAGTGGATTCAGGTCTGGACTGCTACTGGGCCAATCTTCAGCCATGCTTGCGTTGACCTGGCCTTGTGGGCAGGGGCAGAACCCTGCTGGAAAGTCCATGGTTGGTTTTGAAATAATAAGCCAATAAAGTTCTTGACAATAGGCCCCAAAACAGTGCTTTCATACACTCTGGTGCTGGTTTTAAAGCCCTTTTCTCAAAAATATAGCTGGGTGGTGGTACCCGAAAAACTCATCCCCCACCACACCATCACTGAGGAGGGATGATGGGCCCTCTGAACTTTAGGAATCTTATTACTGGCTTCCCGAGAGATGATGCATAAACTCTGTCATTTTGCACATTGAAAGACTCCTCAATAGCGAAAACTTTTTCATCAGTGAAGAGGATGATCCGATGACTATTTTTAGTGTAACGCTGTAGGAGACGTTGACATTTAATCACTCTCAGCTTCTTTAGGCATGTGTCATGATAATGTCCTTTACTTTGGCAATAAGCCCTTAGTCCAAGGTCCTCTGACAGAAGTCTGGACATTGTCCTTTTTGAAATGTTCATTTCACGGGACAAGATAGTCTGCTTCCGCACAAGATTTCTCCAAACACGAGCAGCCATTGTTTTTTGTGCTGTTGGAGTCCTGACCCTGCATGGTCGACCCTCCCTTGGCAAATCCAGTTCCAGCTGCAGTGAATCACTCAATGGTGTAGTACACAAACTTACGGCTGATTTTCAGTTTTTGTAGCATCTTGAAAATGTCACTTGCAGATTTTCCAACTTTATGCAACACAATGACAGCTACACAATTTTCATAATCACCCCATTCCATGGTGAAACCTGGAGCTAAATACTTTCTCTTTCAAAGACAAGCTAACAATGGTTTAAGGTTAAGGTGTGAACACACATAGCTGTTTATGCACCAAACTGGATGTACAGTATGTGTAAAAAATTTGTAACAGTATTTATGGCAAGACTAGGTATAAAAGCCAATGCAAGGCCTAGAGAGAGCAGTGAGACAGTAGTATAGTGAATATAGTGAGAAGAGGGCGATTTTTTGAGCTGAATTAACCTCCATGTGGAAGGAGTCAGCAGGCCATGGAACAGTGCAGGAAGCAGTTCACAGGTCAGTAAGTTCAGTCTGTAGCAAGGAATCGGCAGGCTGTGGAACTGGAGTGAAGCAGATGTGTAGCTCTGATTAAGAGGAGAATCTTGGGTTAAGATTATTAGTAGGGGACATATTTTTCCCTATTTACCTATTTCATTCCTTTGTTCAGAAACGTAGGCTTTTAAGTTATAAGCACGTTTCTTACAATTATTAGCCTAATTTCTTAGTTTTATGAAATGCCTATTTCATACGTGTGTGCCTATTCTGCTTATTAGTGCCTAAAACTGCCTTTTTAGCCAATTTCTCCTGCTTGTAATTTGTGACAACAGCTTTTGCATTTGTTGGTTTCAACGTGAAGTTTTCGGGGAAGAGAAATTTCTTACTGCTGCACATTGAATATACAAAAAGGGGTTTAGCCCGATAAGGTATCTACCTTACAGATGTGTCACAATGTGCTAATGACATGGAAAAATCTTAGAATTTGCTCAAGCACAAGTAGCAAAGACCGGCTAAATGATATTTCAATGGATTGACAAATTACCATTCTTTATGTGTGGAATGGTAAACCCATTCTGTAAGCAGTGTTTCAAGTGCACACATAGATCAGTTTCCTAGGCAAATATGCCAAAAAAGGAGCAACAGAAGGGTACTTCTTAAACAGTGGATAAATGGTGATCCATCATTCAACACAGATGGGAAAATAATTTTTTGTCAGCCTTGTGTGAAACAGGCGAGTTTAATCATTCATGTTTGTATTAATACTATATTATCCTAGTTTTAAAAACCTTGTAAAAGTCAGCCCTTGTAGCAACATTATGCCGAAAGAAGAGAAACTGAATGTTCTCAGTTTTCATAAGTAAAGCACAAATTTGCCTAATGTGAAAACTTTCTTCATCACATGATACAACTTTACATTGACATTCAGCCTAAAATGTCTGAATCGTTAAACAAGCTTGTCTACTGCATTTAATCTTGATTAGAATATATTTATTTGAAACTTATAGCTATAGCTTTGCAAACTCAGTGTACTGCATTTTACAATTTTGTTACGAGTATTATGTTTGGGCACTTTCAATGGAGTAGCATGATATTTTTGTGCTGGTGTAAAGGCTTATTTCTTGAGCTAATTTACTTGGGGGAGGGATTATTAATTAAATTACTGATGGTGCCAATTGTTAACAATCATATCATATCAAAATCAGTACCACTAGTAAACAGGAATTTACTCCCATAAGATTTCTTTTACATGTACATAAATCTACTGACACGAAATTGTTGTTTTACCCAATCTTAAAATCACCATTCTGGGACTCTGTTCAGGTTACAACTTAAGTAAGGCCAGCGCTTAATTAGCTAGGCTATCCAGACTACGATTATATATATGAAAAAATTGTGACTTTCTCATGCTTACATTTTTCTAAACGTACCTATCTCAAAGAATCATGAAATCGATTGCTTAGAGACTTCTGGTGTTGTTTCCAACATTGAAAATGAAACTGCAGACCAATAAATCTTAATTGTTTGTGTAAAATTTTACAGAAATGCCTTTATAAAAATAGGTACGAGAATTCTTTTCACGATGCTGTGATTGCTGTAATTCTCCTTTGAATGAACGGGAAACACTTACTAAAAAGCTGTGCTATATTATTTGTTCTTAGTCAACAATGGGGCATTTAGGGTTTTTATTACAAAGAATAGGATGCTGTAGCTTTACCTTTTAATTAATTTCTGTTCTGAGCTTTGTATCTTTCTGTCGTGACATCATTTTAAGTGATATTAAGATTGCTGTGATGAACTTTTGTAAATTTTTTATCTTTCCAACAATCGTTTCTATTAAGGAGACACATCTGTGAAAATTGGCCTAAAACTTACAACAATACCAAATTTAGTCTTTTTTTGTCTTAAAATAAATTTAGACATACTTCAATATTATGAATTTTTTTTCCAGCGGCACTACAGAAAACGTCACAGTAGCTGCTATTACATAATTTTAACCTCAGATTCCATACATTCTACATTTTCCTAACTTCAAAATGTTCCACAGGATGCATTTTTATATTAATCTGTATGAAATTCTAACATGCCTGTAAGGGCAACTGCATATTAAGTGTACCCATTTACATTTGTTGTGTTTTTGTTATTTGTATTGTAAAGGATTATAATGCTTGCTTCATACTGAAAACACTTAGAAAAATAAAAATTGATAAATAGGTATGATTACTTTTTCCCTTCATTGATATGGCAAAGACAAATATTTCACATAGGTACAGGTCATTAATAGATTAAAATGGGTGCAGTAACTTGTACTCCAAGCATTAATTTTTAAAATTAAAATAAGTGGGACATTTTGAAAATTGCCTGTAATTTAGACATAAACTGTTAATTCCTCAAAAACTATTGTAACTAGAAAGCTGAAACTTGGTATTATTCCATTCTTGATTGATCACAAAAATAAATGGTATACATTTGAAAAAAAATCTAGCAAAAGCTTCAGATATTTCAATTTTCACCCATAAGCCCCCCCCCCCCCCCAAAAAAAACCCATGTTTTTGTTTTTCGACATAGTTAATTACTTCACACCTTTCTGCACATTATGGTTCTTACTTAGTGAAGTGGATTTATATGTATTTTTATTATACAACAATATCTGTTATTTTAACTTGCTGTGTAGCCATTTATAAAATTTGGAATAAATGTAGAACTATTTCGTCTAGTGAACCTCTAAATAGTATGTGTTTAGCAAATTTGTTGCAGCATATGTTGCGATGATTGTCATTTTGCTATAGTACATTTTAAGAGCCATTTTACTAAAATTATGTATTTCTAAGTGTTTACTTAGCAAATTTTTAGTGCCTATTTAAGTGCCTATTTTGCCCATTTTTAATGCCTTTTTACCTGCCTATTTCACACATTTTTAGTGCCTATAAATCCGCTCCCTAATTATTAGTAACACAAAGTGCTGAAGAAGCTTTGCTGAAGAGACATAAACAGATATTGAGGAGATATGAGAAAGTGTTTTATTTATGTATTAGAGAGGTTGATTGTACATTAGTAGTGAGCTAAGAATTTTGGTAAAAGTAAAGCAGTCTGAGGGGAACTTTTTCGTCTTTGTCACACTGATTTCAGGAATGGGATAAGAAGCTACAATGGAGGAAAGGTTTGAAAAATTATTAGTTCGAACAGACAAAATGGAGTCATGAATGAAATCCACCAAGAACAAAATGGAACTGAAGATGAATCGGAAATTAAAGTTATAAAGAAGGAATTAACTATGGTGAACTACAGGATGGAAAAGATGAAACTGGAAATTTTTATGACAGTGGACGACTGATGACGACTACCTGGAATGAAGAAGGATGTGGAAAAGCTTGGTGGAGAGGAGGAAGAATTTGGCTACACATTAACTTCCTGGAGAATCTGAGAGTAAGGCTTAACGTTCAGAAGAACAGCAGTGCATACAGATGGAGAGGACAGTACCAGCCTAGGGAGAGAGCAGCTGGCGACAGGCTGGTGACGGCTGCACCCAACTTGAGCATCAGGAGTGTTCAGTACGTTGAGGCTCTAGGACCATCTATTCCCCAAAGTTCAAGGAACATGTGAAGGATTGTCAATGGGCAAGTGGACAAGCCAGAAGGAACTGAGTAAGAATAGGCATGGTGTATGAACATACGAGCCATATGCTTGAGTGACATTGCAAGCCTTGGATGGGAGATTGGAGGACAACATCATAGACAGTGGCAGAGTACAAGAAAAACAGTAAGGTTGATAGTGTGCATGGCTACAACAGTGAACAGGATCAGACATGATGTGGTGAAGGGGCGCCATCACGGAAACCTGATTGGTCTTACAGTATGATCTTACAGCAAGGGTAATGGGCGACACCTTGCCTGTGGAGGATGCCTAGCTAAAATTGACTATGGGATGGAATATTATAAGGCTGTGGGAATTTGTCGTAAAAATGGCTGAGAATGTGACATGTGGGCTGATTATCCTCTGGAGCCACGAGGCTATGGTTGATATTGGCAGGAGGATCCTGCGAATTCGACGAGATGTTTCAAAGCTCCGAAACCCCAATGGATATCTTGGGGTTTACAAGGCAATCCTCTCACAGCCTATGGCACAGGCTTGGTCCTCTTGCCTGTAGTGAGATGGGTGTGGAGGCAAACCAAGAGGGCCAGCGTTCATGGAACCCTGTGGAACTATGTCAGACAGTGAGCACTTGGAGGAAGACATTTCAAGGCCAGTGGAGGTTTTTAATGGAAAGGCATGCATTGCTCCGCCAGAATAAAGAGCGCTTCTCCAGGTTCCTATCAGTAAAGTAAGGACTGCACTATGCAGAGTAGTGGATCAGAGGAAAAGAGTACTACATCCAAAGATTGCCCCAACAGTGAATAGCACTGAGAGCAGTGTGGTGCTTCAAGTGGAGCATCACTCCAGAGGGGAGCAGTCGGCAGGCTGTGAAAGTGCAGAAATCAGTTCACAGGTCAGTAAATGTGGTTCCATAATAAGGAATCGCCAGGCTATGGAACTGGCAGTGATACAGTTTAGGTGTGACTATCAGAGTTGTGTTCAGAATCAGTGTATAGGTCCATATAAAAGGTGAACCTTGTGCATGTTAAAGAGACATAAACAGGCATTGTAGGGATGTGCTGAAGCGTCATATTTGTGTAAAAGAGACGCTGATTAATAGTCATAATCATAATAATCATAATCCTTTATTTACCATTAAGCTTACAAGAAGTAATAGGTTTCGTCAGTTATAAAAAGTATTTACAATGTATTTACAAGTACAGAAGGTTAGCATTGGGCTAACAATTTTGCTGAGAATAGAGCAGTTTGAGGTGAATCTTTTTGTCTTTTGTGATATTATGTAATGCAATGCCATTAACCAACAGGGCACGAATGCTGCAACCATTAATTACTGAGATTAAATGAAAATCAAAAGCTGAAATAACTAATAGAACTTTAAATCTGTATAGCAAATATGTATCATTTTTCTTTGTATTCATTGTTATCTATTTCCTTATATTATTCTTTTTATTTGGGAGCTCACTTATGGAGAAAAGTATTAATGCATATTTCATAAGTAAATGTTGCTTATTAGGATAATAAACAAACAGTGGCTGTAATAATTACATGTTTTTTATCTCTATTGAGAGTCTATATTAATTCATTTAACAAATATATGAATTCTAATATTACTTGTTTGCAATTACTCTTATAGACTCAATTATCTTTTCAGCTTATAAAAAATTTAAATAATCAAGGATGCCATTTTAAGAACCCATTTTAAAATTTTTAAAACCTTGTTTAGGCACCTAAATGTTAATTTTTAACAGCCTAAAAATCTGAGGTATAATTATGACATTGGTACTTTTTCCATCATGTATCATCTCAAAACTATCACAAATATAATATAAAACAGACTCTAGCAACGACATATTAATCAAAGAATGCTTCATGTTAACATAACCTAAACTTTGTTTTCAGAAAGAAAATTTGAAGAATGGTATTTCAAAACTATAATTTATATCATGATAAATGCCTGCTTTGTTAATTTTAAACAAGTTTACTGCTGCTACACAATTGGTCAATGAGAACATGGATGTAGATTTTTAGATATTATTACAATCCTATAATAATGACATCAATGGTTATACTTGAGTAGAAATAGTAGAAGCAATGATGTAATGATAATTTATAACATGAGTTGTTTAGAAACATTCAATGATGATTGGTTGGTGGACACAGAATGCACTAAATGCATGGAAAGAAAAAGGAAGTTTAGAAGCTTTATATACTGAAACACTGACAGCCTGTACAGGATAAATACCTACTTTATTAATTTTATATCAAATTTCCATTTTATCTTGAACAATGAGAACCTGAACACATAGCACTAGATAACTTAGTACCCATAGTAATGACATCAATGATGTTGATGATAATGGCAACTACAGCTGAATGGATAAAAAATCCTTACATACTGAAATGCTGGCAGCTTTTTGTTATTAAAATTTCATCAGAGGAAGAGTCCATTAGCATTGTGATATGGAAGCAATATTGCTCAGCAGCAGATATAAGAATACCAACATAAATTTCTCTTTATGAAGAATACTTTTCTTACTGTCTTAACTAATGCAGATTACCTGTAGAGCAAATTGCTTCAAGTGTGGTAAACATGTTCTGACAAAGTCCATATGCTGCTTTGCATTTTGAGGTTTGGCTAAAAGTGATTGCAGAAGTGAAGGGTCACTAATACACATCCATAAACCAGCTGTAACAAACAAATATAATTCATATAGATAACATTTATAATTATATGCAACCATTTTTAAAATATATTCTTTCAGTTATAAAATTTCAATGTCCTATCAAGTAAGATTTCTGCTGTATGGTGCTAAATCCCACCTTTACGCTGACTTGGAAACATTATTCTTCCAGTACTTACATAATAAGTCTTGTAAAAACTAACAGATTCAGACTCAAATACAATCCTTAACATGTTCACTGGTACATGTGCATATGAAGTATGGCTACAGAAAATTACACAGACATTCCCATCTTCAAAGAAATGTGGACTATCTAGATGACATTATTCTACAATACATTATTTTAACTCTGGAACTTTCTATATAATTTTAATTATGCACTATAAGTTTTGATAACTGCCCTTTCCAGTATGCAAGTACAGATTTAAGTTGGAGAGTTGAATTAGGCTTGAATATGATGGGCACTTGAAACAGTTGCAATAGCAATGAATACTTCCACCCATCAACAGATTGATGTTACACTGCACCCTTCACATTCCCTCACTGTAAAGCTGTTTAAAGCTGTCTTTCTTAGCTACCATACTGATCTATCAAGTGCATGTGTTTCCTGAGTGTTTGCTAGTGTTGTAGTAATTTATTTACAGTGTCAATTTTATTTTGTATTTAACAGTAGGTTAAGTGTAAAATATGTTGCAACTTGGTGTAAAATGATCAACAGGACAACCTTCAACACATTCACCTCTTCCAGAAAGGAAATAAAAGTATGGAAATGAAACTGTATTCTGCAGCCAAGCTTGTGAAATAGAGTACGCTTTGCATGAATATTTCGAAATGGAGAAGCAAAAAAGGGGCCAGTCATAGATGTATATAAAGTTCTCGATAGAACTGCCTTGAAAATCAGTGTAAAGACAGCTGTCAGAATTGGGATAGAGTAAGTAGATAAAAATTGAGTTTGGAAAGAATCAGAAGCAAATATTTACCACTTGCCACTAGAAACTCCATGAAGAAACACAAGTTATAAGAAAGGGGTTACAAACTTGGACCCTTTTAAAAAAGATACTATTTGCCAGCATATCTATGCTTATTATGAATGAAGAGTGCATTGAAAAATCTTACAGTCATCCTGTCAAACACATTATTTTTTAGCAGCAGGTCCTCTCTTAGGATTTATTTAATTGAAGTGAGGTTTGAATTTCATTTACATTTAGTAAATGCAGAGCGACAATGGAAAGGAGTAAAATTATAGCATGGCAATGTCATTAGCTGCGAGCATTGATAAAAGAAAATTATGAAGACAATGTCTGGCTAGATGTAACATAGGCAAAGCTGATCATATTGTTAAGAAAAGGTAGACTGACCTTACACCAGAAGGAACAATGAAAGTTTCAGCAAGTAAAGGAGGATGGGTCATTATCCTCCACCCTAGGTGGCCTTGGCGATTGCAGTGGTAGCTTAATTTATTCATAGATGTAGAATACGTCTATGATCTCTACAAATATTTAAAAAGAATTCAATATTTACATATATACAAAGAATATATACATAATGTAATGTATATATGCATATAATATTTGCTTTTCTATTAAAGTGTACTAGAACTGTAGACCAAATCCATTATTAATCTTTAAAAATACACTCAAGTAAACAGAAATGCTGAATTTTATTCTTTCTATTTTACTACATGTGATTTGTGTGGTTTGAACTTAATGTAGTAGTTATTCAGTTACAATAAAATGTATGTTTATTTGTCTAAAAATGACACTATTTAATGTTTTGCGGCATTTAAAATATAGACCTTCTAGAGAATTTTGTAAAATGTTTGTAGCTGTCCCCTATTTACCCGCAACACAGTTCAGCTGAGGGAGGAGTGGCAAACCCAGTGCATGTGGATTGCAGTCAGGCAGTAGTTGACAGAATGGATTTGTTCTATTAATAGAACAGTAATGACTATTTATCTCCTTGCATTCCAGAAAATATTCCAGTTCCATCATATACAAAATAAAATAAAAAAAAATAAAATAAAATCTGCATATCTAATAGCCCGGCTTGTGGAATCAATACCAGGCCTTATTATGCAAACTTCATTTTGAACTTTATTCATTTTAATCAAATTCCACAAAACAATTTACATATTTTGCAGATATAATCTACTTACTACCTTAACGAACTAATTAAACGTACAGATTACAGGATTCCAGTAATCTACTCATCTAATCTATCTAAAACAGTCTTTCTTCTACTTTACTTCTACACCAACAAAATAAATCGAGTCTACATTTCTACTACAGCTTTAATTGCTATAAGAAACTACGAAAGACTGTTTCCTACAATTTTAAAATTTCCTCTTCTGTGACTGGTATCCAAAGCTTCCTCCTACTGGTATCCATCTCCTAACGGGACTGGTATCAGTAGATGGAGCTGGTTCATCAGTTCCAGATATCCGGGTTTTCATCTTTCCTCTTCTGCATAATCAGTTGTGATACTCTCTGATACTCTCCATATATCACCTCTGGCTCTCCTGGGATTATCCTTCTTTCTATGGTTTCTGCTCTTCTTTCCAATATCCATAACTGGTGTCTTCTGCTTATTGGTTGTGTGTCTTAAATTAGGTCTTTAAGTCTGTAATCTGTATCTTCAGTTTCTCTTGGTCCCATTTCCCTCCGATGATCTCTTAAGTAATATTCTTTTCTCATAGATTGAAATGTTCCTACATTTCTTTCTTGAAGTCTTTTGTTGTGGGTCATATATTCCTCTAACGCCTTAGCGGATATTATCTGAGACATATTTTCTAAATGTGCAAATTTTTTTATTTTAGCAAAACATTGTTTATGTATAATACAATGTATTATGTCATTTTGAATGGTACTAGACATGTAAGAAAGGACTATTGAGGTATTAAGATCTTTGGCTAATACACTATCATAGTCAGTAAGTTCAACATAGTTGCAATAGTTGGATGAATAAATTTTTAACATCTGGGGAAACACACTGCAGTTATGAGGGTCGGCTGATAAGTCCCAGGCCTCACAATACAAAACAAAATAATTTTTTTTCCCCTCTTTATTTCTCAATATCTCTAGTGTGATTTATATGGTCCTCAAAATAGCTGTTTACCACATCAATGACCTCCTTGTTGCTGTAAAATCTTCTACCCCCTCCAAGATTTTTTTTGAAGTTTGGGAACAGATGGTAGTCACTGGGTGCTGGATCTGGTGAATGTGGTGGATGTTCAAGGAATTCAAACTTTAATCTGCACATTTTCCCCATTGCAATGACTAGACAATGGGCCGGAGCATTGTCATGATGAAACAAGACTTTTTTTCTTTGCCAAATGAGGTTTTTTCTCTTTTTACCTCATCACTCAAACATTGCAGTAAGCTTGCGTAGTAGTCACCAATGATATTTTTACCCTTTTCTAAGTAATCAATAAAAATAATTCCTTGTGCATTTTAATTAGCGGTCTTCCACAACTAAATGATGAATTTTTTTTAGTGTCTCTAGAGTTGTGACTTCCATAGGGCGTCCAGAGTGAGGCTCATCACTAGTGCTCATACGTCCCCTTTTAAGCTCTACGACCACACCTTTTAATCACTGTTTATGAAAGGGTAGAGCCTTTCAATGTACTTCCATTTCCTTCTTAATTTCTTTAGGCATTAAGCCTTTCAAATGAAGTATTTAATCACTGGTCATTTTTCCAAATCCTCCATTTTCGTGAAACCTCTACACTTGTCTTGTTTAAAATGCTGCCACTCAAAAACTAAACAAGCTATTCACCTGTAACTATGGATACAAGCTAGTCTAGAGTTAAACTATATGATACTATCCGTCAAATGCCCAGTGGTGCCATCTCTATGTGAAGCCCAGGACTTATCACCCGATCCTTGTATTAACTGCATTGGCACTTTTCTATTCTTTTAATTTTTGCATTAGATTTTCAACATTTATCTTTTGGCATTCATTCAATGAGGTTTATACAAGCTGCATAAAATTCTTTATAAATGACATGTACATTTATGTGTCACTTGTATCTTTTGTCTTCTGGTGGCAGTATGCAAATTGTTAAGATCATGTTAAAACCAGTGTCAGCTATGGCAATTTAAACTGGATCCTCAAACTGTAAGCACAGACAACAAAATAATTTATTAAATTGTTCAAATAAGATAGGCAGTGTGGCCAAGTAATTAGACACTTGCCTCTCACCTTGGTGAGCAAGGTTCAACACCAGAGACTGGACTGAACTGGACTATTTATGGAGGGGATTCAGCACAGAGACCCAAATGTAATCTATTGCACCTGTACCCCTAATTGGCTGCACACCCAGGAGGAAGGATGGGGAAAGAGGAGACAGAGGGTGGCCATCCCAAGGAGCCATGATGGTGCAGAGGACAGGGTCCCTTCATTTTACTAGATGGAAACTCCCCCAACAGGCCAGGACAATGGACATCCCACCCTACTGTGGTTAGGAAACAGCCCCACCAAGAGACAGGTTCAGAGACTGGCAATTGTCCTAATGAAGGAGGAAATTTTACTCAGCATATCATCCTGCCATGTACCGCCAAGACACCTGCTGACCCTATTCCGAAAGAGACCACAATGAGAGATGATGTGAAATGATAATGGAGATGAAATGGAGGGACAGGAAATTTGGGGGATGTAATTAACCTAACCAGCATTAGCCTGGTGATCCAAGAAAACCTCTGAAAAAATCCATGGCTGAGGGAATCGAACCCGGGCCTCCCAAATGTGGGCCACAGATGAAACCGCCTGAGTCATTCCTCTTTGTAACACCAGGGAACTATGTGTGGAATTTGTGGCGGAGGAAGTGGTATCGGGCGGGTTTTCTCCAAGACCTCCAGTTTCCCCCACCATTTATTTGACCAACTACTCCATATTTCCTTTCATCCATTGCACCGCCATTTCATAATATCTTACTCTTCACCCTCACACCAGATATCTGGCTGATCCTTCATCCTGCATATTCTCTGGGCTCAGATTCAGAGTTCCTCTACTCCTCAACAGGTATCTGACCCCAGGCACTCTCTTATGAGTCCTGAGGCTGTAAATCCTTCATACTGGATTAAAATAGAATTGGGAGGGAGGAATGCAAATTCCTGCTAACCATTTCTGTGCTTCTTATAGCTTTATATTGAATTAATTGTCAAATCCTTTCTTAATGTTTTGTAAGAGATTCACTAAACACTGGGCTGTCCTGAGAAATAATTAGTTGTTTATCCTTATTATTCAAAAGTCAGAAAGTTAAGTTTTCCTATACCCATTGACGTCTATTTAATTCGGCTGTTATAAAACAAATAAACTTAATAACGACAAAATAAAGCTAGCATTTTACTTTCACCAAGCAATAAAATAAATCACCAAAGCAACAAGAATAATAGAGGAAATTTCGGAGTAAAATGGTGAATGAATAAAACACTAAATGTTTGCTTGATTAATGTACAGAAAGGGGAGGGGCTAGTCTGCTGAAAAATTTCAGGTTGGAAATGACCTTGAGAAAATAAGGTAAAACAGTATGAAAATAAATTTACAGTTGTGTGTGTGTGTGTGTGTGTGTGTGTGTGTGTGTGTGTGTGTGTCTGTGTGTCTGTCTGTGTGTGTGTGTGTCTGTGTGTGTGTGTGTGTGTGTGTGTGTGTGTGTGTGTGTGTGTGTGTGTGTGTGTGTGTGTGTGTGTGTGTGTGTGTGTCTGTCTGTGTGTGTCTGTGTGTGTGTGTCTGTCTGTCTGTCTGTCTGTGTCTGTCTGTCTGTCTGTGTGTTTTTTTTCTCTTTATTGGTATCAACTGCATGCCCCATTACATGGTAATATTACATGCATTACAATACATGATTATACATTATAATTTACAGATTCAATTTTAAATGTATAAGCTTAACAGACTTGTTCCTAATTTATTTTTGATATATACACTTTTGAGCTTTTTCTAACCTATATGTTGGTAGTTCCTTTCTCTGGTTTACTAGCCTATTCTTGCATTGTATTGTTTTATAGTATTTTTGTAGTTTTATCTCTAATTCTATTAGTATATTTATAAATATATTGAATTTAAAGTTAACTACTTTTTATAATTTAATTGAATGAATATATTTGCAAAATGGTTTCAAGTATTTTGTGATTAATTCCTGGTTGGTTGTGGGCCATTTTCCTCCTTGTTTTTGCACTTCTGCCACCAATATAGATCTCTGCTGTTGTTTGTCTTTACATTAAAAAATTAAATGGTTAACTGTTTGTCGGAGGTTACTGCATGTACATTTTGGATCATCAATAATGTGGAACCTGTATAGGTAATCTTTAGTTTTTCCATGACCTGAGATTGTAGCAGTAAGTTCTGGTGTAATGGGAAATTTTCTCTTTAACCTATCTTTGATTGTTGGGAGGAAAGTTTTACAGAGAGCCCCTTTGTTTGTGCTGTTCCACCTATGTTGCCATTGTTCATGCCTCTTTCTTTTATGTCAGCTTTGATCGTTGACCTGGGAACCTTATTGTAAATGATTGGCAGTCCTTCATCTTGAGCAGCTGCCTTGGCCAATTTATCAGCCATCTCGTTGCCAGGTATTCCTACATGGGCTTTCACCCATTTGAAGTGGATTCTCCAATTAGCTTGTTGCAGGGATGTTAGAGTGGCTGCAATGTCCTCCACGACTGAGTTGTGCTTTATGTTGTTTACCAGTGTGTCCAGCGTTACCTTGCTATCTGAGTAAATTGCTGCTGTCTTTTCTTCAAGTGCTAAGTCTATATGGTTTCAAAGCTCTTGTAGCACTTTCAATATAGCTATTTGTTCTGCTTGGTTGTTTGAACACTTGCCATCCAATCTATATTTTAGTTGAAGACTAAGTGCTTCATGTTTGAACACCACTGCCGCAGCTCCAACCCTGTCCGCTATTTTACTCCCATCTGTGTACATTCTGAATATGTAATTAGTGGCTTCCTCAGCTTCTGTGATTTCAGGAACTTCTGCAGGATGTTGCCATTTCCTTGGTGGTAAGGGTGCATCATAGTTATTCCTTTCATGTATAGCCCTGTATAGTGCTATCTTCCCATTGATGGTTATGTCAATGGGTTCAATACCAGCTATGACACAGGAAGCATCATAAGATATGTCTGTCTGTCTGTCTGTCTGTCTGTCTCTGTGTCTGTCTCTGTGTCTGTCTCTGTGTCTGTCTGTGTGTCTGTCTCTGTGTCTGTGTGTGGTGTGGTGTGGTGTGGTGTGGTGTGGTGTGGTGTGGTGTGGTGTGGTGTGGTGTGGTGTGGTGTGGTGTGGTGTGGTGTGGTGTGGTGTGGTGTGGTGTGGTGTGGTGTGGTGTGGTGTGGTGTGGTGTGGTGTGGTGTGGTGTGGTGTGGTGTGGTGTGGTGTGGTGTGGTGTGGTGTGGTGTGGTGTGGTGTGGTGTGGTGTGGTGTGGTGTGGTGTGGTGTGGTGTGGTGTGGTGTGGTGTGGTGTGGTGTGGTGTGGTGTGGTGTGGTGTGGTGTGGTGTGGTGTGGTGTGGTGTGGTGTGGTGTGGTGTGGTGTGGTGTGGTGTGGTGTGGTGTGGTGTGGTGTGGTGTGGTGTGGTGTGGTGTGGTGTGGTGTGGTGTGGTGTGGTGTGGTGTGGTGTGGTGTGGTGTGGTGTGGTGTGGTGTGGTGTGGTGTGGTGTGGTGTGGTGTGGTGTGGTGTGGTGTGGTGTGGTGTGGTGTGGTGTGGTGTGGTGTGGTGTGGTGTGGTGTGGTGTGGTGTGGTGTGGTGTGGTGTGGTGTGGTGTGGTGTGGTGTGGTGTGGTGTGGTGTGGTGTGGTGTGGTGTGGTGTGGTGTGGTGTGGTGTGGTGTGGTGTGGTGTGGTGTGGTGTGGTGTGGTGTGGTGTGGTGTGGTGTGGTGTGGTGTGGTGTGGTGTGGTGTGGTGTGGTGTGGTGTGGTGTGGTGTGGTGTGGTGTGGTGTGGTGTGGTGTGGTGTGGTGTGGTGTGGTGTGGTGTGGTGTGGTGTGGTGTGGTGTGGTGTGGTGTGGTGTGGTGTGGTGTGGTGTGGTGTGGTGTGGTGTGGTGTGGTGTGGTGTGGTGTGGTGTGGTGTGGTGTGGTGTGGTGTGGTGTGGTGTGGTGTGGTGTGGTGTGGTGTGGTGTGGTGTGGTGTGGTGTGGTGTGGTGTGGTGTGGTGTGGTGTGGTGTGGTGTGGTGTGGTGTGGTGTGGTGTGGTGTGGTGTGGTGTGGTGTGGTGTGGTGTGGTGTGGTGTGGTGTGGTGTGGTGTGGTGTGGTGTGGTGTGGTGTGGTGTGGTGTGGTGTGGTGTGGTGTGGTGTGGTGTGGTGTGGTGTGGTGTGGTGTGGTGTGGTGTGGTGTGGTGTGGTGTGGTGTGGTGTGGTGTGGTGTGGTGTGGTGTGGTGTGGTGTGGTGTGGTGTGGTGTGGTGTGGTGTGGTGTGGTGTGGTGTGGTGTGGTGTGGTGTGGTGTGGTGTGGTGTGGTGTGGTGTGGTGTGGTGTGGTGTGGTGTGGTGTGGTGTGGTGTGGTGTGGTGTGGTGTGGTGTGGTGTGGTGTGGTGTGGTGTGGTGTGGTGTGGTGTGGTGTGGTGTGGTGTGGTGTGGTGTGGTGTGGTGTGGTGTGGTGTGGTGTGGTGTGGTGTGGTGTGGTGTGGTGTGGTGTGGTGTGGTGTGGTGTGGTGTGGTGTGGTGTGGTGTGGTGTGGTGTGGTGTGGTGTGGTGTGGTGTGGTGTGGTGTGGTGTGGTGTGGTGTGGTGTGGTGTGGTGTGGTGTGGTGTGGTGTGGTGTGGTGTGGTGTGGTGTGGTGTGGTGTGGTGTGGTGTGGTGTGGTGTGGTGTGGTGTGGTGTGGTGTGGTGTGGTGTGGTGTGGTGTGGTGTGGTGTGGTGTGGTGTGGTGTGGTGTGGTGTGGTGTGGTGTGGTGTGGTGTGGTGTGGTGTGGTGTGGTGTGGTGTGGTGTGGTGTGGTGTGGTGTGGTGTGGTGTGGTGTGGTGTGGTGTGGTGTGGTGTGGTGTGGTGTGGTGTGGTGTGGTGTGGTGTGGTGTGGTGTGGTGTGGTGTGGTGTGGTGTGGTGTGGTGTGGTGTGGTGTGGTGTGGTGTGGTGTGGTGTGGTGTGGTGTGGTGTGGTGTGGTGTGGTGTGGTGTGGTGTGGTGTGGTGTGGTGTGGTGTGGTGTGGTGTGGTGTGGTGTGGTGTGGTGTGGTGTGGTGTGGTGTGGTGTGGTGTGGTGTGGTGTGGTGTGGTGTGGTGTGGTGTGGTGTGGTGTGGTGTGGTGTGGTGTGGTGTGGTGTGGTGTGGTGTGGTGTGGTGTGGTGTGGTGTGGTGTGGTGTGGTGTGGTGTGGTGTGGTGTGGTGTGGTGTGGTGTGGTGTGGTGTGGTGTGGTGTGGTGTGGTGTGGTGTGGTGTGGTGTGGTGTGGTGTGGTGTGGTGTGGTGTGGTGTGGTGTGGTGTGGTGTGGTGTGGTGTGGTGTGGTGTGGTGTGGTGTGGTGTGGTGTGGTGTGGTGTGGTGTGGTGTGGTGTGGTGTGGTGTGGTGTGGTGTGGTGTGGTGTGGTGTGGTGTGGTGTGGTGTGGTGTGGTGTGGTGTGGTGTGGTGTGGTGTGGTGTGGTGTGGTGTGGTGTGGTGTGGTGTGGTGTGGTGTGGTGTGGTGTGGTGTGGTGTGGTGTGGTGTGGTGTGGTGTGGTGTGGTGTGGTGTGGTGTGGTGTGGTGTGGTGTGGTGTGGTGTGGTGTGGTGTGGTGTGGTGTGGTGTGGTGTGGTGTGGTGTGGTGTGGTGTGGTGTGGTGTGGTGTGGTGTGGTGTGGTGTGGTGTGGTGTGGTGTGGTGTGGTGTGGTGTGGTGTGGTGTGGTGTGGTGTGGTGTGGTGTGGTGTGGTGTGGTGTGGTGTGGTGTGGTGTGGTGTGGTGTGGTGTGGTGTGGTGTGGTGTGGTGTGGTGTGGTGTGGTGTGGTGTGGTGTGGTGTGGTGTGGTGTGGTGTGGTGTGGTGTGGTGTGGTGTGGTGTGGTGTGGTGTGGTGTGGTGTGGTGTGGTGTGGTGTGGTGTGGTGTGGTGTGGTGTGGTGTGGTGTGGTGTGGTGTGGTGTGTGTGTGTGTGTGTGTGTGTGTGTGTGTGTGTGTGTGTGTGTGTGTGTGTGTGTGTGTGTGTCTCTCTCACTTCAATGAAAGCCTTTCCTACCACTTTTTATCTAATAGTTTATTTCCACTGTGGTATGTCTGCAGGACATACAGAAGACTTCTGCAGATAGTTGCATGCTACATGTAAAACGTTTGCAACCTAAACAGTTCATAGAGTGTATACCTGGCTCCAATCTAAACTAAGAAAATACAAGAAAGCTAACTTTTAATACTTATGTGCAAAATTAAATGAAAACTTAAAATAATTTAATGGCAAATAAACAATATTTTAGGACACACAGTGTATACTGTCTGACTACCAGAAGAAGGCAATCGTGGCCTGAGATATGAGAAGGGAACTGAACTGAACTGATAATCTGCTCACCTAGTACCTTGTTTACTATGAAATATTGTATGTGAATCACCCATGCTGCCAGATAAATTACTTCTACATAAATATGTATGTGTGTATGTATACCAACACTCCTCATATGACAACTACGGCCTTCAGGGTAATCTCGCCCACCACTTGATGACCAGACCCATTTCTCAGTTGGAGGCACCCAGAGGGCAGTGTCCAGTACCTCCAATGATAGGGTGATGGTGAAGATGATGATGAGGCAAGTGGATCTACAGTTTATAACATGAACTCCGAACCATGTTGGGCATAGGGGACACTTCACATGAGCTAGACAGAGGTGAAGACGTGGATAGGGCCAACTTAAAATCGACACCCCAGATCTGGGAATTGAACTCGGACCCTCAGTTCGAGAGTTGCAAATGAAACCACTGCGCTACCCCAGCGCTCTTCTACAGAAATGTTGTGATAAGTACTATGCATACATCTGACAGCTCTGTGTATTGTATATGATTTAAGTATGCGTAAACATGATGGGGACAACAGAAAGTATTTACATAGGATATTCCTCTTGCTACCCTTCTTCTGGTGGTCAAACAGTATGCAGCTTGCTCTGAATATCTCCAAATGGTAAGAAATTGAAATTATGTGACTCTTCCTATCCCCACTTCCCAAGAGTTCATTATTAGCATGAATTGTGATATAAATAGTAAATTTTGTTTAGGTATTCTTGCATTCAGGAAAGTCTTTAATGCAAAATTTGAAACCATTTCTAATTAAATATATATTGTGTTTAATGTAAAATTTAATACAAGAAATTTTATAGCCATATACATAAAAAGTGCTCAACTTAAGTACAACATTTGGTATTTGGATCAGAAGGTTTAATATGCACTCAGGCATTTCACCAAGGTACCTCAGAAGTAGGGCACTCGCATGGAAAGCTGAAAATCAGTTGTAAGTAGCAATTCTGACAACAGACAACAATGGCAATTAATGAACACATGAAGCAGCTGATGTTTTATTCACAACTACAATCTAACCAGCTCCAAATCAGTTTATATGGATTTATGGAAAGCCTTGGTAGGAGCTAAAACTATGAGTCAAGAAACTTTCAAACTGTACATTGCAGCAACTTTTAGAGAAATACACTAACGATAGTATTCCAATCCAACAATATTAGAAAAAAATATTCTTGAAAGGTCATATAAGATGTTAAAAAATTTTAAGAATGTGTTCTTCATAAAAAGTATATTTTCTGCATCTACAAGCACTAAAGATTTTAATAAATATTCATTGCAAGTATATATTGGGTCATCGAAAAGTCACTCTGTACCTCCCATGTAACCAAGATTTCCCTAGAAATGTTAGGGAGTCAGGAATTCTGGTGCCAGCACTGGATGCCGCAAGGTTCAAATATGACATGCATGAAAGATAATGTAGAAAAATAACATTGTCACAGTGAAAAGAATGGAAGTTTCGGTGCCGAGAGATAAGCGCGGTTTGTGTACACAAATAGCCTACAGATAAAGATAACAGTTGGATTGTGTATCACTGAGAAAAGACTTACCGACATAGATAAGTGATGCAACTGGAACATTCTAGTGATATCTTGATTGTTGTACAGAACATTCGAATTCTTGTTTATTCCGGAAATATCTAGAATTATCAATAAGGTATTTAAGGAGGCAACGACTCACCAGTGAGTGAGTTGTTGTAAAGACATGTAACAAGAGTGTTGTCAACAGTGGAAATGAGTATGCTGTTTTGTTATTGTCATCAACCTTGGTGTTGTAGATTGTGATATGTGATGTAATTCTGCTGCTACACAGAGTGTTTCCTCGTAAATAAAGAACATTTAGAATTTTGGAAAATTGAACTTTTAATTCTACGAACCCACAAAGTCACAATTGGTGTCAGGAAGTGGAACGACAACATCACCGAGAAGATGGAAGAAATCAAGAATGAATTAACATCGAAGGCGGAAGCTACAAATAACGACTAGGCCGCGACGATGACTACGAAGATGACCGACACCAGGAACAGCAGCCGGAAGAACGAGTAAGGCCCGGCGTGGCAAGGAGCACGTCGGCGCCGTCTACACCATCTCTTCGAGCGACACTGCGCGCCGTCAGCCGACAAATGGATGGTAACCTCATCGCAGACGGTTGGGTGAGAGGGAAGCCGTGCCGCGTGCTGGTGGACACCGGGGCGGCCGTGACCATCATCAGACCTGACAAGGCCAAGGATTTGCTGATGATGAAGCCGAGCCGACCATACCAGCTTGTAACGGCATCGGGCGACACCTTGCCTGTGGAGAAGGAGGCCCTACTGAAGTTGACCTTGGGACGGAGTGCCGTGCATCTGTGAGTGTTCGTCGTGAAGGTGGCCGAGGAGGTGATACTAGGACTGGATGCCCTCAGGTGCCACGAGGCGACGGTCGACGTCGGCAGGACGGTCCTGCGGCTTAACGGAGAAGAGGTGATACTCCGGCAACCCACAGAACGCCTGGGAATCTGCAGAGTTATCTAGAAGGACGACGTGGTGGTCCCCGAGAGAAGCGAGGTGGTGGTGACGGCGCGACTGCAAGGCCAGCGAACCAAGAACATGATGCTGGATCAGAAGAAGTCTGGGCAAGGACTATGTAAAGCCAGGACATAGTTGCCGTGCCAAGAGGAGGTGCCAGTGAGGCTGCTCAACCTGGCAGACAACGATCACGACGTCCAGGCCGGGGCGGAGTTGGGGACGTGCGAGCCCGTGGTCAGCGTGACAGCGTTCGACAAGACCAAGAAGCCGGTGCCGACGCAACACCTGGGACCCCGGCTGGAAGGCTTACTGGAGAGGGCGGCCGACCATCTGACCGCAGAAACGCTGGAGAAAGTTCGACAACTGCTGAGACGATACCAGCGCGACTTCAGCCAAGGTAACAGTTACTGCGGACAAAGTGCTTCACTGCATCGACACCGGAGACGCCCGGCCTATTCGGCAACCACCTAGACCGTTCCGCTGGCGAAACAAGCTGCGGTACGGGATATGGTAGGTGACATGAAATCCAGGGGAGTGATTGAAGAGTCTAACAGCCCTTGGCGTTCCCCTGTAGTTCTGGTAACAAAGAAGAACGGCCAGCTACGATTCTGCGTGGACTACAGGAAGCTGAACGATATCACCCGGAAGTACCGTTTCCCCTTACCCCGGATTGACAACACCCTGGACACGCTAGCTGGTGCCGTGGTCGACCCCTGGACCTGAAGTCGCGTTACTGGCAGGTGGCTCTAGACCCGAGAGACCAGGAGAAGACTGCATTCTCGACAGGCCAAGGGCTTTGGCAGTTCACAGTTATGCCTTTTGGCCTCTGCAATGCATCAGCCACATTCAACGCCTCATGGAATTAGTAATGAGAGGATTGACATATGACGCATGCCTGCTATACTTAGACATCATCATCGTCGCCAAGACGTTCGAAGACCATCTCGACAAACTGAGTAAGATGCTACAGAGACTGCAGCCGACCAACTTGAAGCTGAACGCGAAGAAGTACCAGCTCTTCCGCAAGGAAGTTAACTACTTGGGCCGCATAGTCTCACCAACCGGGGTGGCTACAGACCCGGAGAAGACACAGGCCGTGAGAGATTGTCCTCGGCCAAAGGATAAGCGAGAGTTGCGCAGTTTCCTGCGGCTGTACAGTTATTACCGCCGCTTCATAAAGGGGTTCTCCAACATCGCCAAACCTCTCACCCGCCTGACAGAGGAACACCGACGTTACGTGTGGACGGAGGACGCCGAAGGCGCCTTCCAGCAGCTGAAGAAGACTTTGCAGTGCTCCAATTTTGGGATTTCCACAACCAGGCGACACCTTCATTGCGGACACTGACGCCAGCGACCATTGCATTGGAGGCGTCCTATCAGGACGACCATGAGCGGGTGATAGCCTACTACAGCAAGACGCTATCCAAAGCAGAGAAGAACTACTGCGTCACCCGGCGAGAGTTACTGCCGGTAGTAAAGACATTGGAGCACTTCCACAAGTATCTGTATGGTCAGCCATTCCAACTGAGGACTGACCACTCCGCCCTAACCTGGCTACTGAGCTTTAGAAACCTGGAAGGCCAGACAGCACGTTGGGTCCAGAGGCTACAGGAGTACGACTTCACCTCTGAACATCGTAGAGGGAAGAGCCACGGTAACGCAGACGCCATGTCCCGAAGACCCTGCCCAGAGGAGTGCGGCCAATGCACAAGAATGGAAGAGAAGGAGCGTGCCGCAGCAGTCCGAGTAGGGAGCAGCTGGCGGACGCCGACTTGGGGCTACTCTTGAGGGAAGTGGAGGCAGGGACAAGACCAACCTGGGAGGAAATCGCACCGAAGAGCGCCACCTACAAGTTGTACTGGGCCCAATGGGACTCGTTGAAGATCAGAGAGGGCGTGCTGTTCCGGATATGGGAATCAACCAATGGGAAGAGGCCGAAAGAACAGTTGGTACTTTCCCGGAGTAAGGTCCCGGAAGTCTTGGAGAAAGTGCACGTCGGTACTTCAGGAGGACACCTGGGAGCGAACCGAACGATTGACAAACTACGGCAGCGCTACTACTGGCCGAGGCTCCGAGCAGACGCTGAGAGATGGTGCTGTCAATGTCACATGTGCGCAGCGAATCGCGGCCCCCAGACTAGGACCCGGGAAACCGGGGTCGCATGCAGCAGTACAACGTCAGAGCGCCATTCGAAATGATCGCCGTCGACATAGCTGGACCATTTCCAGTGTCCGACTGAGGCAACAAGTACTTGATGGTGGTCATGGACTACTTCACAAAGTGGCCGGAGGTGTTTGTCATTCCGAACCAGGAGGCGCAGACAATCACAGACTGCCTTGTAGAGCAAGCGTTCTGCCGATTTGGGGTGCCGTTAGAGCTCCACAGCAACCAGGGCACCAATTTTGAATCCAACCTGATGACGAAGGCACTACGAAGACTTGGGGTGAACAAGACCCGCACCACACCCCTACATGCACAGTCGGACGGCATGGTGGAGAGATACATCAAGACCTTAGAAGAGCACTTGAGGAAGGTCGTGGCCAGCCATCAGCGAGACTGGGACGTCAAGGTGTCACTGGTTCTTGCTGGTCTACCGATCGTCAACACACGACACCACTGGGATGACGCCAGCTGGGTCCATGTTCGGCCGAGAGTTAGCCTCCTCTGTTATTTGGCTTTTGGCAGCCTCCCCCCCGGACGCAAAACAGCCAGCAAACGAGTATGTGGAGAATCTGGTGGACCATCTCCACGACATGCATGAGATGGCTCGTCAGAACATCCAGAAGGCGAGCGAGCGCATGAAGACCGGATGCGACAGGCAAGCCAACAGCCAAGGGTTCCAGCAGGGTGACCTAGTCTGGTTGAATCGTCCTACCCGGACCAAGGGACACTGCTCGAAGCTCCAGCAACCATGGCAAGGACCGTACCGGGTGGTGAAGAGGATTAACGACGTGGTCTACCGCATCCATAAGGTGCCGCGTGGGAAGATGGTGGTACACTTGAATCATCTGGCCCGCTATGGTGGTGCTGGTCGGGACGACCAGCCTTGAGGAGCGAGCAGTGTCGCGGTGAAAAGAACGAAAGTTTCGGTGCCGAGAGATAAGCGCGATTTGTGTACACAAATAGCCTGCAGATAAAGATAACAGTCGGATTGTGTATCAGAGACAAGACCTACTGACACAGATAAGTGACGTAACTGGAACATACTAGCGATATCTTGATTGTTGTATAGAATATTTGAATTCTTGTTTATTCCGGAAACATCTAGAATTATCAATGAGGTATTTAAGGAGGCGACGACTCGCCAGTGAGTGAATTGTTGTAAAGACATGTAACAAGAGTGTTGTCAACAGTGAAAGTTGAGTAAGCTGTTTTGTTATTGTCATCGACCTTGGTGTCGTAGATTGTGGTATGTGATGTAATTCTGCTGATATGCAGAGTGTTTCTACGTACATAAAGAACATTTAGGATTTCTGCGAATTGGACTTTTAATTCTACAAACCCAGAAAGTCACAATAAGCAATTAACATGTTTAAAGAAGATGTTGAAAATGTTTACTATTTTCCTGAAGACACAGATTCACTCGTTCTAATTTATTTTCAAACACTGTACCTATAATTAATGTCTCCTTTGTTACACATGTTATGAAGCCTTCTACCGCCATTTTCAGCTCATTAATTGTTTTTGGATTGTTCTTGAAGCTGCTCCCCAAAGAAAATTGTCGGGAGGTGTAAGTTCAGGAGACTGTGGAGCCCACAGTCCTTTAGTAATGCGTCTTTCGCAAAAAATTTCACTAAGAGTTCCATAGATTTGTGTGATGTATGAGGAAGCGCATTATCTTTTTGAAAAAATGCACTATTCAATTCATCTTCATTAAATGTGAAATAAATGGTAAAACACTATCCAAGCAATAAACATCTGAATTAACTGAGGTGTTGAAAAAAATTGGCCCACTAATTTGACAGTGAGAAATTGCACACTATACACCAATTTTATCTGAATGTAAAGGGGTTTCTTGAATAGCATTGGGATTTTCAGCAAACCATATTCGCGTATTTTGTGAACTTACACATCCTGATAGGTGGAACAAGCTTCATCAGTAAAAAAGTCGTATTTAACAAGTCAATTCCATGATGCAATATACATCTCTGGAACCATTCACACTACTGCACTCTTTTCCCATGATCTGTGGGTTTTAATTCATGCACGACTAACACTTTATATCCGTACAAACCGAGTTCTTTTTTTGACTGCTTTGTATGCAGAACCATAGAAATATCACATTGTTGAGTCACTATGCTTATTTATTTCTGTGGACTAAGCATTCTATCCTATATATCTCCTAGCAGCATCGTATATAGAACCTCACTCCTGAAATTTATGAATTAAATCATACACAGTATCTCGGTGCGGTAGTTTTGAGTTAGAAAACTTGGCAACAAAACTTCATTTCACTTTATCAGTGTAGTTTAAATGTTCATTAAAAACGTTTTCCACTAGAAAGACATGTTCCTCTGTAGAATATATTGCAATCACCTCAAACACTCATTAGAACACAAGCACAGTACACCAAACTAATCAGCACAATAACTCACTGGCAGCCAGTGACTACCTGATGGAAACAATAACAGCTGGTTTGGAATGGAATGCTGAAAACTACGGATGCCAACCTTTTCTCAAGCAGTAGGCTAGTACCCCAGTGCGGAGTGAGTTGTTGGTGACCCATAATATTGTGACTTTTGTGGGTTCGTAGAATTAAAAGTCCCAGTTGCAGATATTCCAAATGTTCTTTATTTCCGTAGAAATACACTGTTCAATTCTCACGTCACAACATTATGTTACATACACAACACAATCTACCAAGGTCGATGACAATAACAAACAGCGTCCTGATTACATCTGTTTACAACATCGGCTCAGCTGATTACTGCTTACCTCGACCTTTCTTGGCGAGTCGACGCCTTCTTAAATACCTCATTGATAAATTCGAGAGATTTCTGGAACAAATAAGAAAACAACTATTCTCTGTCAATCCAGATATCACTAGAACCGTCCAAACATGAAACCCTATCTGTGCCGGCAAGTCCTTTATCTCCGCTATCTTTATTTACCAGCTCTTTGTGTACACTAGCCGCGTTAACCTAGATAACGGGTTCGCGACACTACTCCCTCCTCAAGACTAGTCGTCCCGCACAGCACCATTGTAGCGAGCCAGACGATCCTGGTGTACAAGCAACATCTTCCCTTGGGGCACCTTATGGATGTGGTAGACCACGTCGTTAATCCTATCCACCACCCGGTACGGTACTTGCCATGGTTGCTGAAGCTTCGGGCAGCATCCCTTTGCCGGGTAGGGCAGTGCAACCAGACTAGATCACCCTGCTGGAACCCTTGGCTGTTGGCTTGCCTGTCGTATCAGGTCTTCATGCGGTCACTCGCCTTCTGGATGTTCTGACGAGCCATCTCATGCATATCGTGGAGATGGTCAACCAGGTTCTCCATATACTCGGTTGCTGGCTGTCTTGCGTCCGGGGGAAGGGCATGAAATGAAATGTGTAATGTTAAACGCCGGCTTTTACTACATACGGCACCACAGGTGGGAGCGGGACGCAGCTTCCAAAAGCTAGATCACAGGGGAGGCGTAACTCTCGGTCGAACATTGAGCTGGCTGGCGTCTTCCCAGTGGTGTCGTGTGTAGATGAGCGGTAGGCCAGCAAGAACAGTGGCACCTTGACGTCTCAGTCTCGCTGATGGCTGGCCACGACCTTCCTCGGGTGTTCTTCTAAGGTCTTGATGTACCTTTCGACCATGCCATCTGACTGGATATGTAGAGGTGTTGTGCGAGTCTTGTTCACCCCAAGACTCTCCAGTTCCTCCTTCATCAGTTTGGACTCAAAATTGGCTGGACTCAAAATCAGCGACTGGTCGCTGTGGAGCTCTAACGCCAACGCAAATCGGCAGAAAACTTGCTGCACGAGGCAGTCTATGATTGTCTTTGCCTCCTGGTTCGGGATGGCATATACCTCCGGCCGAAGTAGTCCACAAACATCATCAGATATTGTTGCCTCGGTCGGACACTGGAAATGGTCCAGCTATGTCGACGGTGATCCTTTCGAATGGCGCTCAGATGTTGTACTGCTACATGCGACCCCGTCTCCTAGTCTGGGGGCTGCGACTCGCCAAGCACACATGACACTGATGGCACCATCTCTCAGCGACTGCTCGGTGCCTCAGCCAGTAGTAGCGCTGCCGTAGTTTGCCAATCGTTCGGTTCACTCCCAGGTGTCCCTCTGAATTACCGGAGTGCACTTCCTCCAAGATTTCCGGGATCTTACTCCGGGAAAGTACCAACTGTTCTCTCTGCGTTTTCCCATCGGGTGATTCCCATACCCAGAACAGCACGCTCTCTCTGATCATCAGCGAGTCCCATTGGGCCCAGTACGACTTGTAGGTAACGCTCCTCGGTGCGATATCCTCCAAGGTTGGTCTTGTCCCTGCCTCCACTTCTCTCAAGAGTGGCTCCAAGTCTGCGTCCGCCAGCTGCTCCCTCCTCAGGCCTGCGCTATCCCAGCCATCTGCAGGCACTTCCGTGACTACTCGGACTGCTGCGGCATGCTCCTTCTCTTCCACTCTTGTGCACTGGCCGCACTCCTCTGGGCAGGGTTTTCGGGACATGGCATCTGCGTTACCGTGGTTCTTCCCTCTACGATGTTCAGAGGTGAAGTTGCAATCCTGCAGCCTCTGAACCCAACGTGCTGTCTGGCCTTCCAGGTTTCTTAAGCTCAGTAGCCAGGTTAGGGCGGAGTGGCCAGTCCTCAGGTGGAAGGGCTAACCATAGAGGTACTTGTGGAAGTGCAACAATGTCTTTACTACCTCCAGTAACTCTCGCCGGGTGACGCAGTAGTTCCTCTCTGTCTTGGATAGCGTCTTGCTGTAGTAGGCTATCACACGTTCATGGCCATTCTGGATCTGCGATAGGACGCCTCCAATGCAATGGTCGCTGGCGTCGGTTTCCAGAATGAAAGCGCCGCCTGGTTGTGGAAATCCCAGAATAGGAGCATTGCACAGGGTCTTCTTCAGGAGCTGGAAAGCACCTTCGGCATCCTCCGTTCACACATAAGGTCTATGTTCCTCTGTCAGGCGGGTGAGGGGCTTGGCGATGTTGGAGAATCCATTTACGAAGCGGCGATAGTAACTGCACAGCCCTAGGAAACTGCGTAACTCTCGCTTATCCTTTGGCCGAGGCCAATCTCTCAAGGCCTGTGTCTTCTCCAGGTCTCTGGCCACTACGGTTGGTGAGACTATGTGGCCCAAGTAGTTGACTTCCTTGCGGAAGAGCTGGCACTTCTTCACATTCAGCTTCAAGTTAGGCGCCTGCAGTCTCTGTAGCAGCTTACTCAGATTCTCGAGATGGTCTTCGAAAGTTTTACCGACGATGATGTTGTCCAGGTATAGCAGGCAGGCGTCATAAGTCAGTCCTCTCATCACTGACTCCATGAGGCGTTGGAAGGTAGCTGGTGCGTTGCAGAGGCCAAAGGGCATAACTGTGAATTGGGTCCAGGGTCGAGAACCACTGCACCAGCTAGCGTATCCAGGGTGTCGTCAATCTGGGGTAAGGGGAAACCGTCCTTCCTGGTGACAGCGTTCAACTTCCTGTAGTCCACGCAGAAGCGTAGCTCGCCGTTCTTCTTTGTCACCAGAACTACAGGGAAACACCAAGGGCTGTCACACTCTTCAATCACTCCCCTGGATCTCACGTTCTCCAACATCTCTCGTACCGCCGCTTGTTTTGACAGCGGAACACGTCTAGGTGGTTGCCGAATAGGCCGGGCGTTTCCGGTGTCGATGCGGTGAAGCACTTTATCCGTGCGGCCGTAGTAACTGTTACCTTGGCTGAAGACGCGCTGCTATCATCTCAGCAGTTGCCGAAACTTTTCCCCAGCTGTTCTGCGGTCAGGTGGTCGGCCGCCATGTCCAGTAAATCTTCCAGCCGGGGCCCCAGGTGTTGGGCCGACACCGGCTCCTCGGTCTTGTCGATTGCTGCCACGCTGACCACGGGCTCGCACGTCCCCAACTCCGTCCCAGTCTGGCTGTCGTTATCGGAGTCCGTCAGGTTGAGCAGCCTCCTCTCGGCACGGGAATAATGTTGTGACTACACATAGCCAGTGTACAGGCGTCATCTGGTTCAGCATCACGTTCCTGGTCCACTGGCCTTCCAGTCGCGCCGTCACCACCACCTCGCTTCTCGCGGGGACCACCACGTCTTTCTTCAAGAGGACCATGCAGATTCTAAGGCGCTCTTCGGGTTGACGGAGTATGACCTCTTCTCGTTTAAGCCGCAGGACCTTCCTGCCGATATCGACCGTCGCCTCGTGGCTCCTGAGGGCATCCAGTCCCAGAATAACCTCGTCAGCCACCTTCGCGACGAACACCCACAGACGCACGGCACTCCGTCCCAAGGTCGACTTCACAGATCCTCCTCCTCCACAGGCAAGGTGTCGCCCGATATCGTCATCAGCTGGTATGGTAGGCTCGGCTTCCTCGACAGCAAACCCTTGGCTATGTCAGGTCTGACGACGGTCACGGCTGCCCCGGTGATCAGCAGCACGCCGCACGGCTTCCCTCTCACCCAACCGTCCGCGATGAGGCTGTCATCCATTCGCCGGCTGACGGCGCGCAGTGTCACTTGAGGGGATGGTGGTGATGGCGCCGACGTGTCCCTCGTCATGACGGCCCTTACTCGTTTTCCGGCTGCCCTTCCTGGTGTGGGCAGTCTCTCTGCAGGTGCCCCGGCTCTCCACAGCCCCAACACTTGCCACTGGGTCTTCGCCGGCATCCCTCGGCTGGCCTTCGTTGTCCCGTGTAGCGGATACTCCTGGGTCTTTTCGTCGGGGTAGCCGTCAGCTTGGCCGCCTCCATCCTCAGTGCTGCCGTTAGCGTCTCATGAATAGTTGTGATAATCGCCGAGCATTAGGCGCTGACGTATCTCGGTGTCTCGTACCCCGTCAACAAAGGCGTAGGCGGCTTCCCGGGATACGAACCCCGTTGGGAGGTCAACTAAGGCTTTGCTAGCCAGCTGTTCAATTGCCAGGGCGAACTACTGCAGCGTCTCTTCTGGCTGTTGCGACCTTGACTTCAGCTGATTGCGCAGGGCTGCGGCTAGGCGGTGGTTCCCGAAACGGTTCTCCAGGGCCTCCCAGATATCCTTGGGAGCCACCGCTATCTGGACCACGTTTAGGAATTCTGCGGCCTGCCCCTGGAGGCTGGCGGCCTCTTCCACTGATGACCACGTGTCTTGCTGCCGTGTCGAATTGACGGCGGAAAACCTCGAACGTTGTCGCGCTGTGATATTTAGGAGGTTTGACGCGCACAGAGGTTGTGTCGCGATCCGGCGCGTCGACCCTCACTTCCTTCAACCTCCTGCCGACGACGCCCTCTACCATTGCGTTCAGGGACTTGGTGTCGCCGTCCGCCTTTCCCTCCAGGTAGTTGCTTGCCAGGTCTTCGACGCGCACGCCCAACTCCGTGACATCCTCCTTTACGCCGGCCAACTGCTCCTTAAATTTGGCGGCGAGAGCTTCGTTCGCAGCCTTCATTTCTGCGGTCAATTTGGTCATCTTCATGGTCATCGTCGCGGCCAAGCTGCTATTAGCCGTTTCCATCCTTGCGGCCAGGTTGTTATTTGCCGCCTCCAACTTCTCTAGAATCTGTACCAATGCAGCCTCCATGGTTGTAATATCCCACTCCTGACACCAATTGTGACTTTGTGGGTTCGAAGAATTAAAAATCCAAGTTGCACAACCTCAAAATGCTCTTTATTTCTGCCGAATTACACTTGGTGTACTTGCCGATTACAGAATTACTTACCACACAATTACGTAACATTCACAATTGCAAATCACCAGTTGCAGGTCCACTCGGCACCTCACCGTAAGCTCTGACTCAAAACTCTATAACTGACTGACTTGGCACACCGTGCTCCTATTTATACGTGGCTAACCGGTTCTAGAGAATTCTCTACAATGGAGGAAAGACATACGAGAGACTTCACGGTCTTTCCACGAGGAAGGTAGGAGGAGGAGAAACCAGTTACCTGGCTCCCCACCCCATCTCTACTCGGCACGTCATTAGCGCTACGCATTAGCATAGGCGTGGCTTAGCATCATCCATCTCCCTCACTCCCACAGCAAGGGTCATTCGATCACACGAGCTGGTGTTGCCTGGATGCCGTATGTCCCCCTCTTGGCCAGCTCTTTCTGCCAGCTGATCGTAAGTTCTACGATTGGGTAACAATACAAATCAAAGCTGGGAAAACGATTAAGATATTTTATCCAAACTTGAAACATGCACTGAAACATACCTTGCCCATGCACTGAATCGAGTGGCCAAAATAATAAGTGTGATGTATAATACTGTGACGGTTATTTCATGCTTTAAGTTTTAAAAAATTGATTTGGAATTATAGCGGAAAGATTAATATGTACAGAAATGAAAGTGTGAAAATAGGTAGGTCACATAATGATACAATGTGAATGAGATATTATGTAATACTGTCCATATTAGTAGATGTAAGAATGTGATTAAGTAATGTAGTAACATGGACCAGGAGAAGATGAATTATTTGGTTGCAATAGTAACATAAACAGGAGGGGCATGAGATTAATTGGAATTAGTGTCCTTCTGCATAAGAACATTGTAGGAGAAAGACATATATTTGTGTCTCTCCAAGTTTGTGCAGAAATAATTTTGTGTGTATGTATTTATGATGCACATATAGCATGTGCATAAGAGAGGAATAGTTCATTGATACATTGGTCATTGTTTGTTTAAGAACATTTATATTATTTAAAAATGGTATCAGATCATTGAAATGTTTTGTAAGAATTAAATCTTCATCCTTGAAAAAGAAAAGAATTATTTGTTCATTCTTCAGCAACAGTAATAATTTTTCCTCTACTCTGTGACCATGCCCAGAGCTAAGATTTCTTGCTCCAGTGCTGCCGAGGAACCTACAGGACCAGACTACAAAATCGTCACAAAGGTGAGAATAAAATCATCACACCATCAGCTCATCCATCCATATTTACAACACCTTCATTTAAAACCGTTGCAAATGCTTGCCACAACATGGTGCTTCTAGAACGATATCTTCAAACACCCTGTTTACAACATTTTAAAACTGTTGCAATACTATCCTTTCAAAGAAGGAAAAGAAACATAACAAGACTTCTGAATCTTCTGAATTAGTTAAGTCATGTTCTGACACAATTTGTTCACACTATAGGGATTTTCGAAAGCCCCTGTATGCATAGCCACGTATAAAAATATTCTGCCATAGCAACTTTACCACATAGCCTATAATAATCAAATGGTACAATATTTTACTACAGTAATGCAGTTAATTGATAAAAAACTCATATCATTCTGCAGCAGAAATTTAGTCAGCTTTTATTTTTCATTAATTTAAATATTTTTTGGTTTTTAACTGTGGACAATGTTACAGTTGATGTTGCAGCTTGCATTGAACATGCACAGGCAGCATTTAACAACGAGAGTGTGCAAAAGGACTCAGTATACATAAAATCCAACATTAGTGTACTGCAAAGATAACTACCACTAGTGTCATTGTTGAATTATCTTTAGAGACATGTGCGAAAAATGTGAAAAATCCTGACTGAAATTCGTGAAAACAGTGAAAAATAAATTTTGTGGAGTAAATGCAAAAGATATAGAATTTAAACTTAGCCTCCAGTCAGATTTCTGTTCTTAATTATGCATCTGTCACCTTTTACGTAAAGTTCATTTTTAATTTATAAAAATGCTCTAATGGATAAATACATCAGAGGGAAGCAGAATTTGGAAATACATTTGTTCAATCTTTTAAAGAAAATAAAATGCATTACAGTAAAGTGTGAAATCTGATAGTGTATGTTTTGCCCTTATCGTTGCACATTAATGTGTGCATGCCTTAAACTTTGATAATGCATGGAAATCCAGACTTTATTCATAAGTTACTTGGCAAAATGTACGTATCTCAATCTATACAACAAAATACGGGCTACATTTAAATAACATCATATAGCAAAACTTCAACACAATTTACGACTGATAATGAAAACAAAACTGAAATAACTTTTTTAGTAGTGCCTCTAGTAATTTGCTAAAATCTAAGTACCGAAAAATAATGAAATCTTGATACGCCTGATTGGAGGAACTTAGTAACAGTGATGTCAAAATTAATTGAAAAAACTATTTGTAGTTGTTTTATTGACATTCATCACTTACATTGATAATATAAAAATGTATGTGATGAAGTATCCATAAACTGACCCCAAACAGTTTTTCAAGTAAATCTTGATATGCCTTTTTGGCTTGAAATGACAGAATAGTACATCTGTAATACTTTTTAAGATTTCTATTACAACTAGTATTCCATTTTTCTCCTATGTACTTAACAATATGTACTAACATCAGAAATGAATTCTGCTTCTTAAAATTTTGTAACATCAAATGACATTTCTCACTTAACCGCTTCGCTGATGGCCATTTAAACCCTTCAGGGGCCGGAAACGGATACCCAATAAACAGAACAGGACATTTAAATTGTTAAATGCTGTAAAAATGCATCATAAATACAATTCTGTATCTTCCGTATTTATTAAGTTATTTAAACGAAACAAAAACTGGTTTAAAACTCATTAAAGGCAGTATAAATCTACAGTAACAATAAAGTAGAGACTACATTAATAAATTGTTGAAATTTCACTACTTTGTTTCACTGTAGCAAAAGCCATTCTTTGTGCCGAACGCGCCTAATATGTGAATCATTTTGTTTTGTGTGTATACGAGCCATAGTATGTATGTATAGCTACGCAAGCGTCTTCTCAGGTTCAAGTTTAGTTTATTTATGCTATGCCAAGCGATAATATGACGAGAATATGTTGCGTCACACACTCACACACTGGAATGAAAACTCTGTCAGCATCTGTTATTACAGTGTTTCTCAACCAAGGTTTCTAGTAGCCTTATGCAGCAGTTTTCGCTCTGTATTTCAGTTACTTATACTCTCTCTGTGTTCAGAGTGATTTCTTGTAGCTATCAAGAGCTAAATGTATGGCACATTTGAAATTGTTAAATTTCAATGTTAACCATGGCTTAATTCCGTAATGTAGCAAATAAATTAGCTTGGGTATGATGTGTACAGGCTTCTGATATTACTGTAGAAAATCTGGAAGATTTGTTGTATGATTATGAAGGAGATCTTTAGGACATACGTAGTAGTGACGTGTACTGGTCTACAGCTGGCATGTTAGCTACTCCATTGTTTGGGGAAATGGCGGGTCAAATATGGGTGATACGGATCAGGTATTACCAGCTATCCCTCTTTACGGAAAACAATTAAATGGTAAAAAAAAAGTATTTTTATACCACTGGATGTAACTATGCACAGTTGTTTAGTAATTTTCAGAGCTGTAAAAGACATTCATCTACTGTACTTGCGCGTATAAAGAGCTCGTAACCTAATTGAGTATTATAATACTCAGAGGCCTCTTTATACTAGGGGGTAGCAAAATTCACCACATCATCCCTCATACTTGAGAGAAAACACTTTCCTAAAAGTATACCACCCACACCCAAAAAACTTGTAACCATTTCGAAAATGTGTAGTGTGTTGCGAAAAAGAAGTTCGCAAGGAAACCAATATTATTTGGTGTGAATCTGGAGATGTGCCCTTGGGTGTTTATCCAGGTTTGGAGGTGTACAATTCAAAAAGAAACCTTTAAGGATACGTTTACATTCCTTATAGAACTAATTTAAATGTATTGTAAAACAGCAAGATTAAAATAATTGGCGTTAAATGAGCATTAAATGCATGTATGCGCAGGACGTCTATACACGTCCATATCGGTTTGGGGCATTTTAACTTGGACGTCATATGACGTCCATATCGGTGAAAGGGTTAAGAATGCAAGTTGATAAAGCTTTCTAAGTGTGAGTTTGAAGAATGTATTTGTACATTTTCTTATACAGTTATATTTTGAGCCTTCATACTTACCATCCAATGCAGGCAAGTGAATACCATCATCACTTTTAATCATATTTTCCTTGAGAGGACGAATAATTTTTGTTAATATATCCAAAACCTCAGGTTGTAATCCACGATGGCTTGCCAGAAACTGTAGCACCTTCCACAGTCCAGTTTGTCCTGCTACATTCACAGCAAGAACTTCATCATAGTATAAATTTTCACCCAGAAATTTTCTGCAAAGTGAACAAAAGATAACAACATGGTGCTATTATAACTCCAATGTTCTAGAAACTATTTGTAGTTGGTTTATTACATATATCCAATGTTCTAACTTGCTTTATGTCTTATAAGCTATTAAGAATGGATATGTTTCTGATTAAGTTACTAAAAAAGGGAAATGATAATAGTGATGATAAAAATGTGATGAGGAAAAAAAGCCTTAGTGACTCTGACCTGATGTTGAGGATGAAATGGCATCTGCATATTTTATAACTTTAGGTAAATAGTTAATGTCCTATTTCTTATTACAATATTTAGCATATACAACTTCATACATATATAACATATATAGTACATAAGAAATACAAAATCTTATATACTCCTTGTTTTTGAAGTAGCATTTTCCCATGCCGCATTAAGTTAACCCAGGTTGTGTATATAATGGAGCACTTTAAAACTTGGGATTTTGGCCTATGGTATAATATTGTTGAGAAACAC